>JAGDQP010006184.1:0-45366 GCA_022664845.1 Lepisma saccharinum | reverse complement strand
ATTTTTCTTCGAAATCTACCTAAAAATGGCATTATACAGTAAAGAAGTGATTTTAATACAATAAAACAAATTTTCAAAATAAAAAAGGGATTTTACATACTCAGTTCTTCGTATTATTTTGTGAAAACAACGCATCACCATCTTGAATTCCCAAAATATATATTGACTTGATGTGTGGCGCCACTGCCTTTTGCTGGATTATGCTTGAAACTTTGTGGCCTATTAGATAGGTCTGTGCTGTAGTGAAACAGTAGCATGCTGTATATCAATCAGTGTACATGACAGGGCAATATTCCTGACTGCGGGTTCTTTCTGTCACCAGGCAAATGCCGAGAAAGCACCTTCAACGGAGGCCCTGGCCGACACTTCCCGAAACCTATCCCGGACTGAGCCTTAGATGCCTAAAGATCAAAAACAAAATTCAGTTTTCCGATAAGGGCAATATTGGATGTAGGAATCTTTGAGTGAAGAAAATGTTAGGAGAATCACATAATGCTTTCAGTGGCAGTTGTGTTAAGAGGAATGGTACATAAAGGTCGCCAGTGGACATGCGTGTGGACGTGGACGAATCTTCAAAGTTGATACTGTGGCACTGGAATAGTTGTTAAAAGACAGAGTAAACAGAATAATACGTCAGCTAGCGGCACCTTTCATGCCACCATAAAATCCCATCTCCGTACCCTCAGAAATACTTGTGTTCAGCAGCTGCACGTTGCCTCGACAACACAGTAGAAACAGCACGCGTTTGGTTGGAAGCTTTTCCGCCATCAGCCATATTCACTAGACATTGATTGTCCCCTCTTATTTTATTTCGATCTTTTCTTCAAATTCTTGTTCATCTATCGAAACGACGGATCGATCCCTGCTCATGCCATGTGGACTTTGTGGTGGACAAACACCGCGTGCGTGGGTTTTCTCGGGGTTCTCCCGTTTCTTCATTCCACCAATTCATTAAAGGCCTTGAAAATTAAATTCAAATTGAATAATCGGCACCAATGAACAGTTTCTGGATTTGAGTAGATGTGGTGCTCGTGGCCGCAAGTTAGTCTCTCCTAAATTTTTCTACTTTGTCCAGAAACACTTTACAACTGTATAAAGAACTATACCACATAACGTTGTAATTCGATCTTATTCAAGGCAGATGCAGATCGTAAAGGCACAAGTAAATACGTACAATGCGAAACTTTCCAGGCATGTTTCTGGCCCCAAAAGTTCAAAGGTGAAAGTTTTCATTTAAAATTATAAAATAATATTCAGTTTGCAACACGGAATTCTGTATTTCAAATATAATGTCACCGGGGAATACAAAATATCTAATAAACCGACGCAGACAAAGTTTTGACGCATGTCCAAATGTTCTTATTGCAAAAATAAATATATTGAAATGTATGTCTGTACCTGAGAGCTAGAACAGCGTAAGTCAAATTTTGGTTAAAACGTGATCAAAGCACTTGGAAAGCCTTGTATAGGGGAGAGGGGGGGGGACACCTTTGAACATGTTGATCAAATTTAATTTTGCTTCCTCATGTTCAGAGAGATAAACATATGTATGGGAACATTTACAGTTCGCTGAAGAAAATGACGTACTTCATTGTCACCTTAAAGCAAGGGTGGGGTAGCTTTCAACACATCCTTAATTTTATTATAAGATTATTTAATTTCTTAGGGCCGCGGTGGATCAGCTGTTCGTGCGCTCACCTCTGGCGCTTGGGGTCGTCTGTTCAAACCCTGCTTGTACTATGTGGGCTTTGTGGTGGACAAACATCGTGTGCGTGGTTTTTCTCGGAGTTCTCCCACTTTCATTCCACCAATCATCCATCCGACCTGAGCCAAAGTTGCCTAAAAAAATCAATTAAATTTCTTAGTCAATGCTTCTAGATACAAATACAGAAGTAGAAGAAAGTAAACTAGAGTTTTACTAGCCATACAAAGAATCTAAACCACGCAGTTGTTAATAAACGTTGAACTAACTTAGTTGGATTGCATAAACTTTGAACTCGTACAAATTTTGTTTAGAATGGTACACATAGCCTAATTGACATGCTTTTACATTGTTGATATGTTGCAAACTAATTTTTCTTCCCAACAGTAAGTTTTAGCTGTAGGGACCGTGTTCAAAGCTGCCTCAGTACGTCCAATTACGCACATTTTGTTGTTATGGAAGAAGAAGAAGGGTTATCAGAAAGCAACAAGGACATTTTAATGCGTGAAGGAGTCGTAGTTACTTCGTAAATTAACTTGGAAAGATATGCTAGTTCTCTCCTCTCCAGAAGCTCTCTCAGATGATTTTTTTTTACTTTGCTACTCACAAATTACATCAAGTACCATACTTTGCTAGGTAACGAACACAAATGGTGAGAGCTGTGTGGTATGATGTTTGCAATTGATAACTGTTGCACAAAAGAAATTTCGTTTCAGGTGTCTACTGGATGTTGATTTCCAAATTTCAGGTCTATTTTTCTTCTATTTTCAAGTCATTAATTCATAACATTTTTTTCTTGCAAACGAACAACAAACAAACAAAAAAAAAAAAAATTAAAACAAGCACATACTACTATTTCTTTAAGTCGTTATAGAACATGAAAAAAATATTTATGTACTAACTAACGTTTTCAAGAGATTTCAAACAAGCAATATTTCCTGAATGCATGATTGATATTTTTTAATAGTTTCAACGAAATATTGGTTGAGATCTATCGGATCCAAAATGTAGGAACTGTCTGCATGTTTAGTTGAAACTGTTAGCAAAATTTTAGTGAAACTAACCAATACGGTACTCTTGTTTAAAAAGATAATCGGAATTAAAAATGAGGATTCATGTGTATGTAAAATCCAACTTCGAAACACATTTTACTGCATATTCTTGATGGGGAATGGCCAGCTACTTTATTTATAACGTTTTTTTTTTCATGCAAATAAACGAAGGGTGTTTATTTTAGCAATTACCCGACTAAGATAAACTTACCTAAACACAATAAATTTAAATTAAGTTCAACTATTATGACTCACCTTAACGCTTTTAATGTAGTCCTCTGAAGTAGTTGCTTTTAATACGAATTGGCCAGCCCTTTTGGGAAGGGCTCTCGATCCGTCTTCAGGCTGTCGTTGAGATATAATTTAAGTATGTCTGAAGCTTAATATGTAAATGCATGTGGAAAGGAGTGTATTATTTAACTGGAACACTTGAGTCCAACTGTAAAACCCACTATTTTTAATTACTCCGCCGTCACTGTTGCTACACACCAAAGATTTGTTTAAAAAAAAGTTAAGCGCCTGTGGCATATTGGAAGGACTGTTGTCGAATTTATGCCATAGACTTATCACGGTCCCCATTTCTGGCTGCGCTAAAACTAATGAATTTTTGTTCAGAGCGTGATTTTGAATCCATCCGCTAGGTAGCTCTGCCATATACGTCATATTCTACTATAAGGTCTATGGCAGAGCGGATATCTTCAAAATCACGTGCTCTGAACAAAAATTCATTAGTTTTAGCGCAGCCAGAAATGGGGAATCGTGATAAGTCTATCTATTATGAGGTCTATGTTTCCACCATGTGTAGGTAAATGTATTTAAGCCATATTTACAACAAATTACTGTTCGAGTATAAGATTATGAAGGCTAAAAATTATCAAAAATATTCTATGTACATTGTACAGGTAAGCATAGATGTGATAAAGTTCGAAATGGGTTAATCTCGATTAAATAAGTCTAAACCTAAGTAAAGAGTTCCTCAGTAAATTAGCTGGTCGTAGTATTTGTACTATTTCACATTAATCTAATATCTCTCACACACACACACTTGTATTACATCTCAACAACGGTCTGCAGATGAAGCGAGAGCCCTTCCGAACCTACTCAATTCATATTGAAGCAACTAAAGAAGACTACATTAAAAACTTTACTTTAAGGCGAGTCATAATATGGGTCCTCTGTACGTTTAAAGTGGCCATATTTGAATTGAAGAACTTGACAAAATATATATTGAAGTCAAGGTAATATCAAAACTTAGTTTTTTAACATCAGACCCAAAGTACATAAACACACTAATCCAACAAGAAAATAAAATTAGACATGCTCGATTAGAGTAAAGAATAAGAGAAACATGAAATAAGGAAAAAAACATAGCATTAATCAGAATATAAGCTCGGGGTTGTCACTAGAGGTGTGCAACGAGCGGATTTCGAGCGCTCGAAACACACAAATGTTTTCGAGCGGGGAGGGGGGGAAGTTCTTTACCAAGACCAAAAATATACAATTTTGAAATCCAAGATGGCGGCAGCGCTGAATGTAAAAATTTGTTAAAAATGATGAGAATTGCGTAAAATTTTATATGTAGGGGCTTGAAGGAGAACTGAGTCCATTACCGAGGGCAAAAATATACACTTTTGAAATCCAAGATGGCGCCAGCGCGGAATGTCACAATCGCTAAAAATCACAAGAATTTCGTGAAATTTTATGTGGGGGCTTGAAGGAGCACAGTCCATTCCCGTGGCCAGAAATATAAATTTTTTAAATCCAAGATGGCAACAGCGCGAAATATCATAATTGCTAGTCATAAGTTTTTCGTTAAATTTCATAGGTGGTACTTTGAAGCGGTGCTGAATTCACTTCCGAAATTAAAATTGTTGAATTTTGCAAAAATGTCAAAATTGTTAAAAATCAGATATTCGTTCGATAGCATTGTCAATGAGAAACCGAAAATGGCGGCAGTTTGGAATGTGATAAAATGTTCAAAATTATCAGATTTCTGTTAAATTCCAGATGTGGATGTTCCGAAAAACGCTGATTACGAATCCGAGCCTAAAAATGTTGAATTTTTAAATCCAATATGGCGGCAGCGCAAAATACGATAATTGTAAAAATGTTTTGATTTTTCCTGAAATTTTATATCCGGGTCTTTCAAGGGGATTCCTGTTTCAAAAATGTTGAAATCCAAGAGTTATAAACTTTGCAACCCGAAAAGTTATAAATTCTTAAAAATTATCAGATTTTGTAAAATTTCATAAGTGGGTGTTCCGAAAGACGCTGATTACGAATCCGAGCCAAACATATTGAATTTTCAAATCGAAGATGGAGTTTGCGTGAAATATTCTGATTGTTAAAAAAACATTTGAATTTCGTGAAAATTTATATTTTGGGCTTTCATGGGACGCTAATTACAAATTTGAGACCAAAAATATTAAAATGTGAAATCCAAAATGGTTGTAGTGCAAAATGTCATAATCTCTAGAAATTATCCGATTTTTGTGAAATTTCATATCCGGGGCTTTCAAGGAGCCGTGAGTTTGATCACGAGGCTACAGTGTTTAAATTAGAAAATGAAGATGGTGGCAGCGCAAAATATTGTAATTGTTAAAAATAATCTAATTTCGTGGAACTTTTTCCGAGATTTCTGGATTGGATTCCTAGACTAAAATGTCGAAATTAGAAATTCACTCCAGTAGGACACAGACGCGTTTTGAATGTTAATTTTTGTTTTAATTCGTTGATTAACAGTTATTGGTTAAAAAGTACGTTTAATTTTAATCATATTTCAACAAATGTTTGAAACCCCAGTAGCATATTCAGGTTGGTCGGTTATGGGACCCATATCGTTCCACATCCTAAATGCGGACGAGAGGGGCGCCTCGTTTGAGACCACGTCGATCGATGTGGGATCGACATAGATTGTCGGTATCACTAATTTACCCATTTTCTAAAACTATATTTTGCAAAGAATAAATCGATTTTTACAAACCTTTTTGTTCATAATGAATAAATTAAAAATAGAGCATTCGTCATGGCATTATATCGATCAATGTCGGTCCATATGGGCAAACCTATGTTTATTCAAGCAATGGTATATTCCTCTGGTGATAAAGTATAAAACTTCATTCTGTTGTCAACACGCGGCCAGCTTTGTTTGGTGACAAAGTTGTTCACAATTTAAGCATGTTAAAGTGCAGAAATAACATGTCCTTCCACGAGAAGGACCTAAAATATAAAGTGTTAAAGTTGATTGTGTTTTTCCCAAGGATTCTTTGATCACTGTAAGTAAATAGACAAAGCAAGATTTATAGTAATATTAAGCTGGTTATCGTACGCCGTCAGAACTGGGAGACATTTTACACTTTTGTTTCGTTTGTACGGTGGAAAGTAGCGTATTTTCTCAAACCCATGTGGTTGAGATATTTTGATGAACTCTGTATATATGGGTCAAAATTTTGGCTTCGGACGTACTCTATGGTCTTTGTTTTATGAAATCAGTAAATTGTGCAGGTTCTATTGATATATATTGAAAATTGTGGATTTGAGATATTTTGACCAACCCTCGTATATATGGTTCAAAATTTTGATTTCGTGCGTATTCTATGTTGTTCGTCTTGCCAAATTAGTAAATTGTGCAAAGTTTGTTGAGATACGTTGAAAATTGTGTATTTGCGATATTTTGAGCAAACCTCGCATATATAGGTCAAAATTTTTATTTGTTCGTTGAGATATGTTGAAAATTGTGAATTTACCTTATTTTGACCAATTCTCGTATCGTATATGGTTCAACATCGTGGTTTCGTATATAGTCTATTCCAGTTCAAAGGTTTTTGTTAGATAACCCATTATTATTAGGATAGTTGGCAACACTGAACCTCCTTTAACCAGTTACAGGAAGATAAGGACAAAAATGTAATCTGATGACGTAATTCGAGCAAGCACTCCGCTCGAACAGTTCGAGCGCTCGAAACCTATTCACGCTCGAAGTTGCTCGAAGTGGATTTTTGCCAGTTCTCCCACGTTTCGAGCGTGACTGCTTCCGCTCGTTGCACAGCTCTAGTTGTCACACCCGTACTTACAAGAAGTGTGAGAGTCCCTGAGGAGCTTCTTACAAAAATTAATTATTGCATGCCTCATTATGTGAGCTTTTTTTCTAAATGTTTGAGTGAAATCAATCAAGTGAAAATTTAAGTTAAAAATAATAACTTCAAAAAAAAAAAAAAAAAATCCAGGTTTTTGCTTGAATTCCAGGCTTTCCAAGGTCAGTAGACACTGGATTTTATAAATTAAAAGTTATGTCCACTGTTCTAAGGCGCCCCCCGTTCAAATGTACCTCTCCCCCACTGGTTGCTCGATCCTTTTAAACATGTGAATAAGTCTATTTTGTGCTATAAGAAAGGATTTTTTCCCCTACCTTACGCGCTTCTAACTCTCAGGCACAGCCAGAGATTGCAAAATAACGTGACGTACTTTTTGGAAAAGTTTGTCCTGATACTTAGCTAAAGAAGGGTGATATTTGAAGAAAAAAACTATATATATATATCACTTTTCGTTGGCCAAAATATTCTTAACTCCAAATCTCACTATGTTTTATAGTTCCCTAGTTTTATCCCGGAGAGAGAGATTTTTGTAACCCAGTGGAAAATTTTTGTTCATAGATCTTAACACATCAGAGTTGATCAAGGAAGGTGAAATTGAAAATCTACAAAAAAGGTTATTCTGTCGGTAATACTTTACGCTTGCGTAAGTTGAAGTAGGACCCTGGCACTTGAACATAAATTACCCGTGTTTGAAGATATACGGGACGAGCTGACCGGAGAATGGAGGAGACGGCATAATGAAGAACTCGACGGACTGTATGATTCAGCCGACATAAGAAGAATGAAATCCCGAAGGCTAAGATGTAACCCGGATGGGGGAAAAAACTAAGATTATATTCCATTGTGGTTGGTAAGGCGAAGGGAAAGAGGCCGTTGGAGAATCAGATTGGCAACAGTCATTTCGATGACGTCTTATTTTAGCTTTAAACATACGTCATAATGATGCAAATTAATTCCCCGAAACAATTTTACTTCAAATCATTCTTTCTTATTAAGTATTCAGAACAGACTTTGTTCTTTTTTTTATCGTACGCAGGGAGTTTCAGAATCTAAATTGAAATTTCTGCCCTTTCGATACTTCAGTACACGATGGTTTTCGCTCCTTAACCTAGAAGCTTCTTCACGTGAACAAAGATAAAAAAAAAAAAGTATTTATCAAGTCATATGCCAATGCAGCGAACAATACATTGGCATAATGAAAAAAAAAATGATGTCAAGGCTAGAATTATCGAGCATAGTAGAGATGGGGAAAAAAAAAAGCAAAAAAATTCGAGTTTCGGGACTGTAGCAGCATTTAAAAGCTACTTTCCATGTTGTTTCGAATGTAAAATTTATGAAAAGGACCGACCTTGCACAAGTCTAAACCGACCGACCGTGCAAAAGGAGTCTAAACCATGAACAGGGTAATTTAAATAAAATATGGTATCCTCAGCTTAAATAAAACCAGATAATTTCTCATAATTTATTCAAATAAAATAAACATTTGGTTTTCTTTATACTGAACTTTTAAAACATTTACCAGGACGTAATTCTTTCATTTCTCACCTTCAAATTGGATATTTATTCCACTGGTTCTTTCGGTCCTCTTTTGGTAACACAGCCTTTTCCTTCTTTGACTGATACGTGACCTGCTCAAGATCGCCACCATAGTCCATTTTTCACCGCCGTTACGTCCGTTCATCGTCGAGTATCTCAATTTTTTATTATTTAAAACTAAGTCGGGTATTCAAAGATTAATTAAAAAATTCTCGTTTAACTTCGAACATTCTTTAAATATGTAAAATGTTAGTGACTTTTTCCTCCATAACGATGATATATAAGTATGTGGCAGAATGTCAACACCTGAACTAGGTAACTAACCTCTTGTGTTCAATAAATAAAACGCACCCCCCCCTTCATTTTCCAGGGTAATAGTTTCTTACAACCGAGCTATCAATCCTTTACTTATTTTGCTACTAGTGTAGCTACTAAAGCCTAAAATGACACTCAAGTTCTATTTTAATAAGGTTGTCCACAAAGTAACCCTTAATTTCTAAACAACCCCATGAGGAAAATTCGGCGGGCCACCGGAGGCCCGCCGAATTTTCCTCATGGGGAATGTTTCTTCGATACGTTCTACATCCCATCCCGTCAGTATTTGAACATTTGATTGCCGTGTAATGCACAGAAAAAACACTTTATTTTTCATATTTTAAAATCCTAAAGGAAAATGAAACTTGCTTAAAAGTCTATATATTTAAACAAAAGAGAAGCAGTAGCGGTACCTTAAAATTGAATAAAGTGGACAACATTTCAACCCACATCACTGGAATAAAAGTAACTCAATGTCTTCTTCGGTATATTTCACAGTGTACTATGAGCTTGGAGCCCGGACCTTCCATTCGCACCAGCTCACAGATTCTCCGTTTTCAAAGAATGAACATCCACTCTACGTATCCCATTTGAATATATGAGTTGGTTGTGTGTGGGGCTGTCAGTTTTCCGTATTTCGTTACAGTCAAGAAACATATCTACCATCTGTTTCTGTGTGGATGTGTGTAAATTTTCGAAATATGTGGCATATTTCTTAACATTTCGGGGTGTTGCAGACAAAACCTTTCGCGACGAACATACAAATGTCTATCAAAATCAGTTTCAGGTTAAACATATTTATCCATTTTTTTAAAACTCATATTTCGTTGACCTCTGGGTGGCCAAGAGGTTAGGCATTAGATTGGAACAGGTCATATTTTCTCGACGAATACATTAGAACGTGCATGCTTTATTCACTTCTGGAAACTACATATTACCTTCAGAAAAAAGGCGAACTGCAGTTTTCTGGTTCCATATAAAATATGTTAAAACTTGAGAATGAGTCAAGTTATGTTTGAATTATACACACACCACTGCATTTCTCATTAAATACTCCACCAAATAGATATCTCTTATGCCTACCTATTCATTAACAGATTTCCAGTTCAGTTGGGAATGGCGGATTTTAAGAATCATCTAACAACTCTTCCCCTCTTCTAGATCATAAGTCGGAACATTAGATCACTGTTTGGTAATCCACTTTTGTTTCCATACTTATAGACTACCCTGTATATATAAATAAATCACTAGTGGATGAGGCCTCTCCCAGAAGGGAGGAGTTGGTCTACTGCTTCCACGCTGACCAGACAGGTTGGGAGAGGAGAGCCGAAGCTCTCACTGTGATCGCCACTGTCTTTTATTCACAGCAGCTCCCCAATTGGCCTCACGATGCTGGGTCAACACCGATTTTTTTTGAGCCCCCAGCGGGAATCGAACCCGCATTGAAGTCGAGCGCGCTACCGACTAGGCTACGCAGGAGCTCACCCTGTGTGTATATATATATACGAACATTATTCACCATATGTATTGTAAAGCTAAAAATGCAGGGATGGTGAAAATTTCATACAATTCGGGGCAGTATTACCAGATATATGAGTAGCTCCTTGTTCAAGCGACCACCATCTTTGATCACGTTATAGCTAGCACACCTACCAGGTAGTGGATGCCCAGTCAAGTCAAAAATACTCCGCAGGACTACATGAAATCCTGGACGAACAGAACTGTCACTATACCTACAAGGTTGGTACACGCACTATACATAAATACATGAAACAGCATTTGTTTTTATGATTTTATTCACTCAACATCAGAATATACAATTTCGCATCACTATTAACAATATGTATATTTTTTTTTAATACAAATATAAACTCCCATTTGTGAAAGAATGCCCAATTCAAAAATACTTATCTGAGTTCCTTGAGCAGATATCACCTGTTCAACTCTCTCTTCGTCACTGGTATCCGTCTAGCTTAGAACCAACGCACTTTAGCGTGGGCATACGACGCTACGACCTGAATCGACAGGCAGAGTCACTCCGGTACTGAATGATGCTTCATCTGAAGCCAAATACGCGACAGCTTTGGCTACTTCATCTGGAGTACCCACTCTTCCTAGCGGATGAGTATTTTTACATCTTTCCAGGTACTAAAGAAAAAAAAACGAAGAAAACATGAATACAGAACGCTTGATTTATTTTACATTTGACAATGGTGTATAAATACATCATAAATAAAAAGGCATAAAGACGATTTTTTTTCGCTCCTAAAGATCAAGTCCTCGGAGCCTCGTAATCAATGGGTCCCAGGTTCGATTCCTAGTGGCGTCCATCGAATGTAATTAATTTCCTTTATTTCAGCAAGGCAGATCAGCTGTTTTTTAATCTAAGCTTTGGGAATCCTATACTTATGTAAGTAAAAATACACACAAAATGAATACATACAAGTAAGGTGGTGGTCAGTTGGGGAACAATATATGTACTACCGCCAGGCTTCAGCAGCGGGTGTCCTATTTCGATGATCTATGTGAGCTTGAACTCGTTTCGCAGAGACACTTGCAACGACACCTGAACCACGTCTGTAGCCCTAGTAATTCCTGAGTTAGAAGCTGCTATTGGTAAATGGATACCCCCCCCCCTCTATCTTGGGACCCACTCATCTAATCTGGATGATCTCAATGGGTTTAAACTCTTCTTGTCAATACATTTCCAACGACACCTCAATCACCTTCATAGTCGTTCCTGAGTTAAAAGTTGTCGACAGACGGACAGAGTGGTTGTACAAGGCTTCCCAGCATTTTCTGCTGAAGCCTAATAAGACAGATTATTAAAATAAAAGCAACCAACGTACATGAAAAGCGCTAGCCTTTTACAAAAATACTGTAAAAAAAACTACAGTAAATATGCACTGAAAAAAGTTTTGAACTCATTATTAAGGGTTTTTGAACATGTAACTTTCGCAGTTGATACATAAAAAAGATCGAATTGTTTATGTAAATTTGTACCTTGGAGCATTACCTATCAGGTGTAGAAGACTTATGATACTAGATCTAGAAATAAAGTTTTCCATGCAGAAAGTCAAGGGTGTTTTCTTGTGAATAATGTTATAAACTGTGGAACAGAAACTCCAGAACCTTCTTCGATACATTGCCAAAATATCGAATTTAATAAGGTGGAGACGAAAATCAATGAAGCCGTTTTAGACCGTTTGAATCACTGCTAGTCTGAAGTGAAGGACCACATACAGCAACACCGTAATCAAATAAGGGGATGATCAGTGTCTCCATTAGATACAACTTTGCTTTGGCGGGTTCCTACAAAGAAACTGAACTCAGATTTCCAGGTATTATTTTTGCAATTTCCAGGTCTAGTGGTAAAAACTAAAGGAAGATACGCTTCTCCCAAATGAACAACTAGAATACAATGAATTTAGTAAATCACAAAAAAGCAGTGACAAAATTTAATATAACAAAAAATTAGCACACAGGTAATCATAGTATTCCACTTGCAATTGTTCATGCCTTTCTCCTTTCCACGTTTTATTTTACGTCATAAACTTGCCTTAGTGCTACAATGGAGTCCTCTTGCGAATTTTCGACTAACAGACTCTTATCGATCCATCCACCGAGCCGCCGTAGCTCAATGGTAGAGCGTTGGCGTAGCATTCGCGAGATCGTGGGTTCGATCCCAGCGGCCGACCATCCTGACTGAGGTTTTTCCTGTCACACCAGGAAAATGCCGAGATGGCACCTTCAACATAGGCCCTGGCCGACACCTTCCCGAATCCTTTCCTTACCCCTATCCCGGCCTGAGCGTTAGATGCCGAAAGGCGTTAAATAAAATTCAATACTTGTCATCCAATTCGACTCTTGCATTTCCATGTAACAATATAAGAATAATTCTGACTATTGTCCATAGGGGAGCAAATTTCTTGTCAGTTTTAAACAACTTTAACCGAGAATTTGTCAAGATCATCTTTATTTTCACAAAAAAATTTAAAGACTCCCGTAAATCTACATGAAGTCATAAATTAGGGTATGGCACTTCGTGCAACGTTTCCTGATAAACGGTTGCTGGAATGATGTATTTCAATACATGCTTACATTCGCTCCTGGGCCAAAAATTCTTGAAAGAGCTTGAGGATATCAATAAATAACACTGCTCGAACAAGTGGATACTTCAAGAAGCGGTTGTTGCCATTCGAAACAAAATTCAGATTTCTGTCGATCAGAGAGCCTCCACATCTGGCTAAAGCTTTTCTTGCCTCAAATCAACTTGAACCTCAAACAAATGTCTTGGTTTTTCCAAGTCCAATGACATCAATTTCAATATATCAACTTCCCTGATGTTTCCAGGTTTTTGATTAGAAATTACCGAATTCCCTAAATTTTTCCTTCCAAAATCAATTTCCCTGAGGTTTCCAGGTTGTGTATGAACCCTGTAAAAGTGAGAAAAAGATACAACTATTTTAAGGTGTAAGGTTTTAAAATTCACCGTCACTTACGTACTTGGGAATCTTGGAAACAATTTTTCAGTAATATTTCATATACATTTCGTTCCAACCATATGACCTGGCAAAATTTGTAAAACAGTTGAAATTGAGACTCCAAAATATTTAAATGAAGGTGAAGTTCAAAATCTTACACAAATATGTAATTTAAAACATCTGTACTGCCTTTTCTCAATTTATTTACATTTAATCCACGTATCAACGCAAAAGCAGATTTCCATGTATTCATTGTTGTTGATCTGACGATGCCTCCCAAGGAAAAATTGTATTTGTGAGCCATTTTATTAACTATTAATAGACTTCAGCATATAACAAAAAATTCCGGCGATTCCAAAAAAGCTGGCCAAAGTCCAAAATAAAAAAAGTAACTAGTTAGGGATTTTTTTTTTCATATTGGGTTGGTTAGAGTACATCTATAATGGTCAGAAATTACTTATTAAAGTGTTTATTTCATTTTACCTGTCCCAGAATAGGGGGCGCAAAACTACCGTTTTGTTGGATTGGCATCGATTGTGTTACTGAGGCAGTAAATGGTGCACGTGTTGAAAGTTGTATAAAACCTTTAGATTGAAGCAGATCATAATCAAATAAAATGGAATCAATGTCTGAAAGTACGTAGAAAACTACGAAATAATAATTTATCAAATATAAATTATTAGTGAAACAATAATTGTTATTGACTTTTATTAATTGAAAGTGTTAAAATACGATATGTTATTATGAAAAAGTTATGATGTTCCGCTGTCAAGTGAGAGCCAAATATATCTTCGTCAATATAAAACAAAAAAATTCTGCCCGAAGTTGCCCCTGTTTGTTATTCAATCGTTTCAAAATGGCGGACGTAAAAATCCATTTTCCACATCGTTTGAGCTAGAGCTACGAGATTTGACACAAAGGTGTATTATCACGAGTAGTTTAGGAATATATTACAACATACTGAAAAAGTCGCCATCTTGGATCCAAAATGACCGCCAAACCTATTGTTGTATAGAGTGCAGAGCCTAAACCGCTCAAGTTAGAAACACCAAATTACATATGAACGTACATGATCACTAGTAGGTTAAGAAAACATTACAAAAAGTTTCGAAAGACGCCATCTTAGATCCAAAATGGCGGACCCAAAAATCCATTTTCCACACCGTTTCAGCTACAGAAACGAAATTTGTCTTAGGTAAATATTACAATATGTTAAAAAAAATGGCCATCTTGGATTGGATTCAAAATAGCCACCCAAAATCCAATCAGGAATCATTTATGAGAAAAACATCATTATATTTCATTAAAAACAATTATCACTTAAGTATACGCTAAAATGTTGTTTAGGGAGTTCAAATTCGTAATCAGCGACCCAAAAAACCATGAACATTTTATTCATCTTGATTGTAACATGATATGCAGGCTGTTTCACGAATAGGGGTTGTCAAAGGTTACATTTTGCAACTCAAGCGACTGTCCCCCCCCCTCCCCCCCCCCCCAACAAAACCAATACAGATTTTGAGATCATTCATCTTGCGTTTTGGACTTTTGGCCAGCTTTTTTGGAATCGGCCGCACTGTGCGTCACGATGCCATTAGATGTTGAGTTTCTAAAATCTACGAAGTTAGTGTTGTCAAGTTAGCCATATTTGGGGTCTACCCAAACATTGAAAAAAAAAATGAAACGAAACCTATTGTAATATGTAACTCTGTCCTGTATTCCTCACAAAAAGTCGCAAAGAATCCCGCGTCGGGTTTAGGAGTTATGACGTCATCAATATGGCGTCCACGCACAAACACCGACTTTTACTTAACTTTTTTTTTCAGAATTATGATATAAACTTTGTTCTTGCGTCAGACTGAAGATCATCATTGGTCTCAGCAATTCAAGTTGACATGATGTTTATATGCTGTCGCCATATTTGAAAATATGGCGGTTGTTATCCCAAAAAAAGTAGATTTTCTCCTTTTACTATATAATTTTAATAGTAAGTGACTATGAAACTCGCAGCGCCCTAAAATAAATGTGATAGCGCGTTACCTAATCTTTCGGACGAGTTATATCTTAAAAATTGAGCGAGCTCGGTTTTGTGTGATACAGGGTGGTATCAGTACTGAAAATTAAGCACCATGCTTAAAATTTTCGATAGGCACAACTCATTAGTTGATCAGGGTCTTGCGTTAAAGGAAATGTATTGTAAAATGATACCAATGAATTCCGCGTCGGGTTTAGGGGTTATGACGTCATCAATATAGTGGTTGTCAGAATTGGTAATTAAATCTTTAAACGCTCTTAATTTTTTTATATTTCCCCGGAAATCGTGGAATGTTGTAACTTCTCGTCTGAGGCGGACGGCACTTGTCTAAATTACATCTGGAAAGAAACACTTGTTACACTTACCATTGAAAATCCGTTCCACATTTAAAGACAAAACTATAAATCTTACCTCTTGATATTCCTGTTCGCTCATTCCTGCTCTCCTATGAATATCTGTGATTATCACTGCTGGGTTCACTGAATTCACTCGAACACCTCTGCCTGCTAGTTCCAGAGCCACTGCTCGTGTAAATTGGTCCAGTGCCGCTTTACTCATAGTATAAGCCAAGATTCCTGCAAACTAATTTTGATCATAAGTCTTTTATTAGACTAAACTTTCTTCAATTTCTATCCAATAACAAAACTTCAATCACCACCAACAAAAACTATTTGCAACAAGAAAAAATATCTACTTTGGTGTTATAAAATTTGAATTTTATTTATGGTCTTTAGGCATCTAAGGCTCAGGTCGGGATAGGGGATGGGAAAGATTGTGGTAAGGTGTTGGCCAGGCCCTATGTTGAAGGGATGTACCATTTGCATCCTAGTATTTGCCTGTTATGACTGAGGAAGAACCTTGGAAAAACCTCAGTCAGGATGGTCGTCCGCTGGAATTGAACCCATGACCTCCCGAATGCTAAGTCAACATTCTACTAATAAGCCACGGTCGCTCGGTTTTGGTGCTATAACTTGATAAGGCAGAATTTTCGTAGATTGCTACCGAAAAATGATTATGTCCTAAAGACGGGATCTTCAGTTTAAAGGGTACCCCGAGCTACTTGTGTCCCCATCGGGTATCGAACCAAGACTCCCTGATTACAAGGAAATGAGGATTACCACTCATCCACCGTGTCAGAGGATAGAAAATACTTTTAGTCATTAAAAAAGAGATGTAATTTAATTTGAAAAACAAAAAAGTTTATTAGATTCGCTAGCCCTTGAAATAATTAGAAAGAGCTGCTTATGAACACAACCACTTGTCTAAAGACTGTTCATTTCAATGCTTTCAGTATTTGCAGCGAATGTCAATTACTCGAGGCTATTACTACAAATCGTTACCTCAATCTACAGGAAATTGATATTCTTGCCTGGAATTTTTCTCACAAGGGAACATTCCCACCCCTCATATCGAAACCACCCCTGAAAATTTGCACATGGAACGATAGTAAGGAGAAAACAGCGCGTGCAAAATCCTAGCGGCTAATACAAAGTATAAGGGTCCTAAAACATCAAACGAAAATGGACGAGGATAGGCATAAGGATTTCACCTAAGATGGAGTAATATGTTCGAAACGGGTCACCCAGATCAAATACAGTTTGCACATATATTTAGTCAGTACATGTGCTGATATATGGAGATTAAAATCACTGTAATAGGGCAAGCAGTGTTGCCAACCCAATATAAAGTTATATGTTTTTCAAATGCAACTACGTCAGTTGATGACGAATATTAAATCAGCATTGAAAGGAAAAACAAACACGCCCACTCTCACCTGCCAGTGTTGCAAACTCTGGTCACTATAGCATCAAAGATATGCAAAATAGTCCCAAATTCAGGAGCTTCTCATACGGTAATAACGTAATTAATATGGAAGAGAAACCACACATGTAGAGTATCGTAATGCCCCTGTATAGGAACAGAATGATCATGAACAGCGAACAATGACAACCAAAAGCAGCAGAGATTGACAATGTTCAATTGTGTAATGCACTATATCTCGAGAAAGTTGTCAGATAAGTATCAAATGTAAGCATGTAGGTAAAGTGATGTAGACATGATTATGATAACGCCGTGTACGCGAATTCGAGATCTGAAACCGTTTAGTAGATACAGGGAATTTGTACTTTCACATGTAGTTGGCAACACTGCACATATTACGGAAGCGATACCAACGGAAGTGGATGAATGTACACAACGAAGTGTGCTTCATGAATACGTACTCTTGTATTGTATTATAGTTTGAAACCAAGGGCTGCAAGATACGCAGTGTTGCAAACTAATCACACTTGCTATATCTCCTAAACCGCTTAATATATAGTTAGGTATCAAATCGCATCGTCAAACCTCCCCTGAAATGGTTCACACGGATGGAGAGAAAAGAGAAAACGGTGCGCATAAAAAATCAGAGGCAAATATAGTGTGTAATAGCCTCAACATTTGAAACGAAAAGGGTCCAAGGACATGCTAATAACGTGGCTCAAATATTGGGTAGACATATCGCGTAATTGTGTAAGAAAAAAGTATGAATATGCGGTGCGAACAAAAACAAGAGTGTGCATGAAAGTAAACCTCGCTCTGACATGTGATGTGGAATAATGACAGACTAGATACCCTGATGCATTAGAAAAGCATAATGAAATATACCTGTGTTTAGCTGAAAATGCTTGTACCTGGTAACACAAATGTGCTCGGCCGAAAAAGATGTCACATTGTTGAACCACAGTTTATTCAACGTAAGAATTAAAAAAATGTGAATTGTTGACTGAATGGTAAACACATAAACACACTTTACACCAACCACAACGCACGACAGATTTGTCACCACATTCGACTAGTTCACATGTGTTATTGTTTGTTCGTAAACAATACTCTGCAGGTGTTACTAAAGGCAATGGCCGTTGAGTGACATATCGCGTTGCAAACCATGCATATTTAATCAAATTGAGAAACCAGGGAGAACAAAACTGGTAATGCACAAAGGATTGCAGTTTCAATATATTGTTTCTATGATATACTTCAAACTTGATGCCGCTGTTCGAACAGAGTTTCTCGGACAATTGGCGATATAGTGTCTTCCACTGTCGAAAAAAATGCTTTGTCAAGAGGCTGCACTTGTCCAGTTGTTCCAGAAGGGATTTTAAAAAGTTCAATAACCTTTCCGTCAGGAATGGGGTCCATAACTGTAGGATCATTATAAGCGGACCAGGAATCAATGATTAGAGTTAATGCAGCATCTGACCGTAAATACGTGCTAGCTATAAATTTTGTGATTTTTCGACTGCGAATTCGGAAACGTTTCTTAAATGTTAACAGAAATTTACTCGATTCACGAAAGTTCGTGTTGCCAAGTGAAGCTGCAATGTTCAGAGCCCATTCACGGAGATCTTGGTCACATACATTTAGCTTTTGTTTCCGGGCATCAACGAAACGAGCAAATAGTTTGTCATGCAAGGCATGTTGATCTGTGCGTACGGGCCCACCGCGTTCTACTTGTCGCTGCCACTCATATAACTGCCGCACCGACGTAACATGTTTAAAAGATTTGCGCACTGTATTTAAAGAATAGCGCTTTCGTCCACCTTTATTTAACCACATCTCCACTGCCTTTTGCTTATATTCCAGAGGAATAGTATTCAGGGGCTTCCATTGAGGACTGGCAGGTTCATAACTAGATGACGTTTGTGTGGGAGTTGTTTCCACTGCAGAAGATTCCGTGTCCGTATCACTTGAAGATGCACCACATTGCCTACCACAATCTGTGTCATTATCCTCCCTTGGTGCATCAAGTGTGGTTGCAGTTTCGACGATCATGCACTCCGTTACTTCATGTGATTCTAATATATTAATAATAGATTCACTGCTTTGGTGTTCCTGTAAAGGTGGCTCCTCTGTTGCAACTATATTCTTATTTCTAAAGTAGTTCATGGCAAGAATTAAGACATTCAGTGGATTTATTTTGCCACTGGAAGACATAATGTACTACACACGACCACCCACTCACTAACAAGAACACAACTGACAGCTGACGATCACTGACAGCTGCTGTAACTCGTCCGGCACAGGTCGACAGCAGCCTCCAGGGAAACAAACACATATAGCGCACGTGAAGCAATGTCCTATTCAACAGATTTGTTGTTGCTTATGTTTGCTTTGCGTACGGGTAGATTATAATCAGAAACCATTGGGTCAAACGCATGAATGTCCAATAGAGTGTGTAAGGCACTCACACTACGTGAAACGGAAATGGTACGTACAACGTGGCTCCACGCATTTTAGGCATTGTATTGCAACTGTGTCAACACGACGTGTGACACTATTTTGTTCCGTAAAATACAGACGATTTGTCAAAACTACACTTTTACAGCTTATATATTTACATCACATACTGTATATACAGGTTGCAACAACCATCTAGAAGCATTCTCGTACGTTGGCCAATTCTCGCATATGCGGCCTAAGGGCGTCTCCAGTCAACAGGATGACGTTCCCCCGCGCACGTCATCCGTGGAAAGGGATGGAGAAGGTATCGGGTGTCTGTTATTCGGAATAGATTTACGTGATTGGAATGATCCCGGTCATCTGCCAGCCACATGTGCATGCGGGATATCAGCAGTTACAATATGTGTTGAATACGGTTGCCATCCTGCGCAATAAATAACACAAGGCCTTTCAACTTGTGACTGTTCAACTTCAACTTCAACTGATTTGTTGAGCGCACCGTTTTCTCTTTTCTCTCCATCCGTGTGAACCATTTCAGGGGAGGTTTGACGATGCGATTTGATACTTTGACGATATATTAGGAGATATAGCGAGTGTGATTTGTTTGCAACACTGCGTATCTTGCAGCCCTTGGTTTCAAACTATAATACAATACAAGAGTACGTATTCATGAAGCACACTTCGTTGTGTACATTCATCCACTTCCGTTGGTATCGCTTCCGTAATATGTGCAGTGTTGCCAACTACATGTGAAAGTACAAATTCCCTGTATCTACTAAACGGTTTCAGATCTCGAATTCGCGTACACGGCGTTATCATAATCATGTCTACATCACTTTACCTACGTGCTTACATTTGATACTTATCTGACAACTTTCTCGAGATATAGTGCATTACGCAATTGAACATTGTCAATCTCTGCTGCTTTTGGTTGTCATTGTTCGCTGTTCATGATCATTCTGTTCCTATACAGGGGCATTACGATACTCTACATGTGTGGTTTCTCTTCCATATTAATTACGTTATTACTGTATGAGAAGCTCCTGAATTTGAGACTATTTTGCATATCTTTGATGCTATAGCGACCAGAGTTTGCAACACTGGCAGGTGAGAGTGGGCGTGTTTGTTTTTCCTTTCAATGCTGATTTAATATTCGTCATCAACTGACGTAGTTGCATTTGAAAAACATATAACTTTATATTGGGTTGGCAACACTGCTTGCCCTATTACAGTGATTTTAATCTCCATATATCAGCACATGTACTGACTAAATATATGTGCAAACTGTATTTGACCTGGGTGACCCGTTTCGAACATATTACTCCATCTTAGGTGAAATCCTTATGCCTATCCTCGTCCATTTTCGTTTGATGTTTTAGGACCCTTATACTTTGTATTAGCCGCTAGGATTTTGCACGCGCTGTTTTCTCCTTACTATCGTTCCATGTGCAAATTTTCAGGGGTGGTTTCGATATGAGGGGTGGGAATGTTCCCTTGTCAGAAGTTATAAAACTATCACGATACGTGCTGTCTTGCGAGGATTTGCTAGAAAATCCCAGATAAGAATATATTGAGCCCTCGCCATCAGACTACCATATCGGAAATTGGGTGCCAAAGATGTTCTCCGAATCGCACAAAACAAGCGGCTGTAGCATGCTTATATTCCTCACGCGATACACTGAGGAAGCAATTAAGTCATAACGATTGAATTAAACTGTGTTTATCGCTTTTAGGTATCTGTGGCTCAGGCCGTCTTAAGACATATTGGCAAAACTGACGAAATATGATGTCTTATGACTCCACAATACAAGCACCAGACTATGAATGAGGAACTCAAAGGAACAGGCCAGAAGTGGTTATCTTGACACGCGGTCTTGTTCTACGAATTTGAATTTATTTAGGGCCTTAAGGTACATATGACTCAGGCTGGGACAGGGTAGGGGAAAGAGTGCGGGAGTCGACCACGGCATAAATTGAAGGTACCATCCCGGCATTTACCCAGTGTAACTGAGGAAAAACACTGGAGAAACCTTAGTCATGATAGTCGGCCGCTAGTATAGAACCCAGAACCTCCCGAATGCGAAGCCAACTGAGCTACGGCCGCTGGGTCCCTGTTCTATGAGGAAGGTCTATTGGTCTGTTATGGTACAAGTTTCAATAAAGGTATACACTAAGCAGAAAAACAGTTTAAGGCAGCGTTTTTCAACTTCACCTGGCGACCCTTCTACCGAGCCCACATGAAAACCGATGAGCCTCTTGTTTTAAGCGAATATGGCTTATCAAACTACTTTTACACTCGTTTTATACAGAATATACAAGTTTCATAATTTTGAAACTAAACACCGCGTTTATCTTTACACAACAAACGGATTTTAGAAGAAAAGTTGTAAAAACCTGCGGATTTTGAAGGAAGCCATGGATAGTTTGACCGATTCCTGTATTATGGTAAATATGTATGGTTCATTTGAAAGCTTATGGTTTACACACTGAGATACAAATAAAATTGTTCCTCATGCGTTATATGCGAAAGTAGAAGATAAAATTAAAATAAATATTTCCGATAATTTTGTGTCATAATCAAACAGAATCATAAGTCACTTTCCATTAACTTCTCAACAATACCTCGCAAGTCAGACAACATCGGTCCGACAGCGGCCCTTGGTCGACGAAAGTCTGGCCGACGGGCAGGAAGATGTCGGGTTTTGAAAAATCCCGACAAGAAGCCAACGTATACATGATTTACGAAATAATATTTAGTATTAATACAAATATCATATTACAAAATTGAGGCCTATGTCGTAAGTTTCGACTGGTGAAACCATGATTTCACTAACTAGCCCATGGAAATGTTGAACACAATTCTGCTGAGCCGCGACTTCCAAAACGCTGAGAAACACTGGTAAAAGTTATGCCCAGATTTTTTGTTTTTTTTTTTCGAATATGCTTCTGTATTTCTTTGCAGCATACTGGTGATGCCCAATAAGCCTGGTTTATATTATACAAATTTATTAGAGGCCGCGGTGGCTCAATAGGTAAAGCGCTCACCTCTGGATTAGAATGTTTCAGAATCGGTTTTTAGTTAATTCTTTTCTTTGATTCAAAAGATATCAATAATCTTGACTCATAAATCATTTTTGCTGTATATGATTTAAGAAATTTAGTTATTTTCCACGAGATCCCTCAAGTCAACCCTGAATACGTTTCACTATATGTACGTCGAAGCAGTTAGAACTTTTAATTTCTTTCACGAGACTCATTTGAGAATCGATTCGGTTTGCATTGGTTCAGGAGACCCGTAAGAAAAAATCAATCTTGCTGCATTTTAGTTAGTTCACGAAACCCCACCAGAAATAAATTTTGTACATGATATCAACACATACGTAAAAGTATCAACTACCTATCGTGAGACATTAATTCTGTAATTCCACAGAATTAAACCCAAAATCACTTTAAAATAATAGTAGAAAAACATAGCCAAAGCCAGCACACCTATTTGTTTTTCATCCGTACATTTGTTATGATTATTATTTACTCTTATTACCAACGTTTACTGTGATTTTTTTGGTAATGGAAGTTGAGAAAGGTCGTCATAGTTGGAAAATGTTAAAGATCTCTAGAAAACCGCGGCGACAATAGGTCTTTTACCTCGCCCCTTTCCCACTAGAATTACTCAATTTGACTCATCTAAAAGACACTAAAAATTGGTCCCATTAAAGTACAAAATGGGTTACCATTGTACTTGTTCCTATTTCAATAAATAATAGCTAATGTGATGGAACAGAAGTACATAGACAAATGCGAAAAGATTTTTTTTTTTTAATTTCCTTTACACATATTTTGCCCGCAAAATTGACGATGAGTGATCAAAAAAAAAAAAAAAAATCAACTATTTCGCCAGCACAGTCAACATGAGCCCAGTATTGACATTAAAGACACATGCTTCACATTTTCTTCACTCAACTTAACTTCTCTGAGCAGAACATATGCACAGCATCAGCTTCTGAGCGAGAACTGTTCAATATTGAGGACAATGATGAATTTTGAGATCTGAATCTTTCTTCAGATTCACTGAGCTTTTCAAAACACTTTGTTCTTGTTTCTTTACTGCTCTATGAGGGCTCAAATATTTCGGTGTTGACCCAGCATCGTGAGGACAATTGGGGAGCTGCTGTGAATAAAAGACAGTGGCGATCACAGTGAGAGCTTCGGCTCTCCTCTCCCAACCCGTCTGGTCAGCGTGGGAGCAGTAGACCAACTCCTTCCTTCGGGAAGAGGCCTCATCCGCTAGTGGATTGAATATGGCTGTGATTTATTATTATTATTATTATATATATATATATATATATATATATACACCCTCCATTCCGAAAGAAACCGAACTTTTGAAAACAAATAGTACCACTAGTGCCATCTGTTGTAATATTTTACCGGTAGATGGCGTAGTCCCTCATTGACAACTGGTATAAATATCATGACATTTGGATGCACGGCAACAAAGTTATTGCGTTTCAACTGTCAGTGTGTTGTGTACATCGGTCGGAAAATGAGTTTCAAACAACGAGCTGCAATTGAGTTTTGTGTTAAACTGGGTAAACCTTTTACTGAAACGCACCAAATGCTACAAAATGCATATGGTGATGAGTGTCTATCCCGTACGCAAGTTTACGAGTGGTTCAGGCGATTCAAATCGGGTAGAGAGACGCTGGATGATGACGAAAGATCAGGCCGTCCCAGAACCGGATTATCGGAAGAAAACATCGAAAAAGTGCGTGAATTCATCAAACATAACAAAAAAGCGTCGGTGAAAGTTATTGAAATGGAATTAGGCATTCCTCAAACAACCGCATACCGCATTTTGACCGAAGTTTTGGGCCTTAAGAAGGTTAATTCGCGGTTTGTACCACACAAACTCACCGAAGACCAAAAAGTTGATCGAATTGCGCATTGCAAAGACATTGTTAAAAGTGCTCGGCAGGATCGAAACTTCTTGAAATCGATTGTAACTGGTGACGAGACGTGGTGTTTTGAATATGAGCCCGAAACAAAGCGGCAAAGTGCTGAATGGAGAGCGCCGGATGAAGGACCACCCAAAAAAAGTCGCTTGGTGAAGTCAAAAGTTAAGGTGATGCTGATTTGTTTTTACGATTCAAAAGGAATTATCCACAAAGAATTTGTTCAGCCCGGCCAGACAGTCACTGGAGAGTTTTACTTGGGCGTCATGAAGCGTTTGCTGGCAAGAATTCGTCGTATTCGGCCCGAATATCGAGAAATCGGCAGTTGGACTCTTTTGGACGATAATGCACCATCACATCGTTCGCGACTTGTAACTGAATTTTTGGTCAAAAATCACATTATTCGTTTGCATCATCCGCCCTATTCACCAGATCTCGCTCCGTGCGATTTCTATCTGTTCCCGAAACTGCATTTGGCGATGAAAGGAAAGTGGCACGCATCGATTGAAGCCATTGAGAACGCGACGACCGCCGTCCTAAAGACCATTCCAATAAAGGACATGGAGAAGTCGTTTGACAACTTGTTGGAGCGTGCAAATATGTGTATCGATGCAGAAGGGGAATACATTGATTAATAAAAATGATTTGTTCCAAAATGTACATTGTTTTTTTGTTTTTTTAAAAAGTTCGGTTTCTTTTGGAATGGAGGGTGTATATATATATATATATATATATATACCGTATATTAACACGCTAGCGGCCATAATTTTGAAGATATTTGAACCAAATTTTTATATGTTGTTTCTAGGCTTAATAGCTCGGTTAAGTTCGTTAATGAGCAAAATCGGTCGCCATCTTGGATCCAAAATGGCCGCCGACCCCATTGTTGTATAGAATACACAGCCTAAACCGCTGGGGCTATTGAAATCAAATATGGCATAAAGGTACATCACTGTTTGATTACGAAAATGTTACCTAATGAGTTCAAAGACGCCATCTTGGATCCAAAATGGCGGAAGTAATAAATCTATTTTCCATATCGTTTGAGCTAGATACGGAATTTGGCATAAAGGTGTATTGTCACTAGTAGTTCAAGAAAATATTACGAAATGTTGAAAAAGCCGCCATCTTGGATCCAAAATGCCCGCGGAACCCATTGTTGTATAGAATACACAGCCTAAACGGCTGCATCTAGAAATATCAAATTTGGTAACACTGTACATTATCACTTGTATGTTACTAAAATATTACATGTATCCAAAGACGCCATCTTGCATCCAAAATGGCGGACCTAAAAAAAACATTTTCCACACCGTTTGAGCTAGAGAAACGAAATTTGGCACACAGGTGCATTATGACGAGTAGTTTTAGGGAAATATTACATTTGGGAAAAGTCGCCATCTTGGATCCAAAATGGCCGCCCAAAATCCCATTTTGCACACCGTTTGAGCTGGATAAATGAAATTTTACTTGAAGGTGTACCATCACAAGTAGGTCACGACAATATAAGCAAACTTTCAAAATGTCGTCAACTTGGATCCAAAATTGCCGCCCCAAAAACGCAATTTCCAAATCATTGAAGGTAGAGAAACGAAATTTTCTTTGAAGGTATATAGCCAAGAGTAGGTTACAATAAATGGGGAAAACCTTCCCTTTGGGGTCGCAACCTCCCATGGGAGGGTGCAGATGGATACCATGGTGGTGTAGTGCTGCAGGGAGATTTTGGTTAAGATAAAGGAGGCGCATGCTCTCAAAAGCACTGAAGTTGGGGGCGAACCCCCTACGGCTCCCAGCGAAACAAAGCGAGTACATATATATATATATGTCTTGTGGGGTATCGTTGAACAGCTCTTGATGAATAATCTACAAATCAATTAATAGTTTCTCGATAGCTCTCATCTAAGGCGAGATTTGAATTTTTGAAAATAAAAAAAATAACTTCCAGATCTACCTCAGCCTGTAGGCCTACCGAAAGGGATTATTTTTTTTTTGACATGCAACAATTCAGAAGTGGACAATCAGTATGTGGAAATTGACACAACTGTATTTTATTACAAAGACTGTGTGAAGAAATATACATAAACTGAAATACTGCCATACACGCACGTTCGCAAGAGAAGTGTCACAACTCAAAAAAGTATAATTTTAGAGAAGGAAAAGAAGTGACGTATTACTTGAGAAGCTAAGTACAAAAGTCGTCCCACACTTATGCTATCTACCGCCCACCGATGTAGACAGACTTGTGACATTTTTTTTTTGAAAGAAGGAAAATGGTTCTCTAATATTTTCAGGGTAAAAAAAAAAATAAAAAAAAAATCGAAAACTGGAAAATTCTGAGTTGTGACACTTTTCTTGCGAATGTGCAACATTATGAAAAGAAGAGGAGAGGATGATTCAGGGTTTCAGCACATGGGAGAAACACATCGTAGTTGCGGAAATATATAGCTTAAAATGGTCTACTAATAGTTAAGTAAACTAGCTTATAGTTTGAAAAATGACAAGTGGTACAGTGTAATATATCATACAATTGGTTTGCCCATATCAGCACAAGGAGGCTGCGTTAGCACCTTGTAGTAACTTTATGTCTGCATAACTTTACATCTAGTAAGAACATTTAAAAATAGTTCGTTTATCGAATACCAGAATGAAACTTACGTTTATACCTCCTGGACAAGGGTCGTTTCGAAATAAAGGTAGGGAGCCGCGAAAAGAATAAACTGACAAAACATAAAACGAACTTTTCAATCTCCACTTATTAAATCAGCTTTATTATCGTGAATAGATCTATTTCACAACCAACTGCATTCCAAACTAAATCTGAAATCTAGTACTTATTGTCAGTATTTAAACCTAGAGGAGGAACTTAATGTAAAAAAGCAGAAATATGAAACCTGGCATACTTACAGCTCGTATACCTGCCAAACTCGACACGTTCACTATGTTACCCTTGGTCTTCAACAAGTGAGGTACAGCCAACTGAGTCAAAACGAAGACTGATTTCACATTAACATCCATCACAACCTCAAAATCATCTACACTTGAATCCTCAATGCCTCCTTGCTTTAAAATGCCAGCGTTATTAACCTGAGAAGAAAAACATACCGTTGATGTTGATCATCATCACATAAGATGTATTTTGTATCGAAAGAAAGAAGAAATCTAACCGCATACGCTTCAATGACTTAAAATCCCCCAGTTTATTTCGTTCACTCAACGCCTACAATGGAAAGAAAATGAATAATTCTCAATAAATCAAACTGCGAAATCCTGTAATACAGCTACCGAGAAGCCAAATGGAGTAATGAGGAAAGACCATTTTCGTTAGCAAGTGGTATTGCATGTTGATCTGTACACCCTGAATTAGTCTTCGATTTAAATATAAGGGTAATGCGGATCCCACATAATGTTAGGTCACGTCTTTAAATGTTACGTGCTCGATCAGAAACGTCTTTTTTTTTTTTTGTAATTATGTAAGAATCCCCATTGTAAAATACAACTAATAACACTATTTACTGTACCACTGAGCAGCCGTAGCTCAGTTCGCTTCGCATTCGGGAGGGCCTGGGTTCGATACCAGCGGCCGACCATCTTGAGTTTTTCCAGGGGTTTCCCCTCACTCACACCAGTCAAATACTGGGATGGTACCTTCAACTTAGGTCCTGCCTGACTCCTTCCCGCATCCTTGTCCCTATCCTATCCTGAGCCTAGATGCCTAAACACAATAAATAAAATCAATGACTATTTTCTGTAGTTAATTAAACATATTTATGGTATTTTAAAATGATTTAAGGTAATGTATGAGGCTTTGTAGCCTGAGCTATAGATGTCTAAAAGCCATAAATATGATCACATTCTATTTCAAGTGAGCCTTCGTAATATGGAAAGTGTGTGAAGGACTAAAGTGGCCTAGTGGGTTCAAATTCCGTTTCAACCAGCCATCCTAACTGAGATTTCCTTGGGTTTTTGTCACTCCCTTCATACCGAGATCCGGATATCCAAAACTCCGATGAAGATCCGCACATTCGAAACGCTGATCCGAATGCAAATATCGGTTATTCATATATTACGTCAGCATCCATGTACCCAGCTTTGTTTATTTTTGCTGGGCATCTATGTATTAGGGATAGGAAATCTGCTTAATATTGCTTACAAAGCGGGAGGGAGGGGGGGGGGTCTAAAATGACTAAAATTGTGCTGATCTAATATTTGAATGACCCCATATTTAAAAGTCGGATCCGGATAAAGATATCTGAAATTTGAGTCTGGAACTCTAGTTCCGGCCGAAACTCAAATTCGGATTTCTGAAGTGAGGGAAGTGTCGCCAGACAAGACCAGTCATTGAATCCTAAATAGTAGTAATAAATATAAATTTTGTTACACTTGCATATCTCATTTAGAGCATCACAGGCAGATTTTCTGCCAAAACATTAGACCCCACGGAACTGCTGGGAGATATACGTTGCCATACACGTGTGTTATGGGGAGAATGGCTTGAGAACATCTTTTTCCTTTATTTTCTGAAACTTATTGACAGGCTTTACAAAACCCAAGGACTAATACAAATGCTTAACGATTTCAGTTATGGAGACTAGATGAAGCTTCCACTGATAATGAAAAGGAAAGAAGTATGGTTTTAACATAGATAAGGCAAAGCGCTAAAGAAACAACTTAATGAAGAATGTATGAATAGGTTCGTAAACAGTAAATTAGCGTCTCTAGTAGATACAGAACATTTCGCTGAATGAAATATGATAATATTGATGTGAACTAAATACTTTGCAGTGACATACAATGTGAAACGCTCTTTCCAGTATGTGTGTTGGAGCACATGTTTGTTTGAACATGACGTAACCTATACGGAACTACCGTAAAACTGTTGATTATTGGTTGATAAATTGACTAGTTTAGGATGGAGCAGTTTCCGTTCTTTTCGGGACGAGAAGTGGCTGTAGAGAAGCAAAGACGAGCGTCTAGAAGTTTGACAGTCCTACGAAACAAAGAAAACAGAAATTGGACTTGCACGTTTAATGAAAGTATTATTCCCAACAATTGGACTGAATGTTTATACGGAATTACTCTTAATAAAGTTTGGCGCAGATACTCATATCATACTGTATTCTATCTGTACATTATAAAGTGAAAAATCTATCGTATCGTGCGTATATACTTCAAAGTTACCCATGCATACGAATAAGTTTTTGATGTCAATCATTTAGTGCAAGAAAAGTCAGCCTTGGTTGAACAAAAGAAATACCATTATATAAAGATTAGCTAACAGTAACTCTATGGACTGACTACTTGTGTGAGGTCATTAGCTGTTTGGTACCATAAAAATAGTGTTGTCAAGTGTCCTGTATTTTAAGGTGAGAAATGTTCTCTCGTTTTAACAGTATATGGGATGCCTCTTTTCCCGTATTTAAAACATTTCGCTTATGCCATGCTTACAACTATGCAATTACTGATTCTGCATTTCACTCGATTCTCTGAAATTTAACTTTCTTAGCTGGCTGCGTTACATGTTTCCATCAGCATCACTGAAGTCATTTTATGACCTCAGTGATGCTAATATTTTTAAGAAATGGTTAATGCTTTGAAATTCACGGAGATTGGTTCATTTTTTTAATCTGGATTATATTTATGAAGAATTTTATTGAATATAGTAAACAAGACTATAATGTGGCGTCTACTAATTTTGTGACTTGAAATTCCCTGAGTTTTCCAGGTTTTCTATGATAATTTTTGTTTTCAAATTTTCTGAGTTTTCCATTATTTTTTTTTTCAAATTCCCTGAGTTCTTAGTATAGTAGAACATATAAATAATACGCGATGACATTTTGTTTTAATCCCACCACCACCCAATCCAAGCATCTTGTACATTATTGGTATTTCACAAGTGAAAAAAGACAATTTCTTTAAAATAGAGGATTTTAAACACTGAAAAAAAATCGGGTCAGCGGTGGGAATCGAACCCAGGACCTTCGTCTTGCCGGGGAAATGCTCTTACCAACTGTGGACAGGTCCACTTCATAAATTTCCCTGAGTTATCCAAATTTATAAGATTCTCTAAGTTTTCCAGGGTGATAGACACCCTACCCTGTATAATGTGAATTTAAAATGCGTGAATTTTTATTCAAAAATAATTTAAATGCCGTTCCAAATATACTTCGTTGTTCCAAACATAAAAACATCATCTTATTTTCAGAGCACTGCTGATTTGAACGCATTTAATGACTTTTTTTTTCAATTTTAAAACAAATTGAGAGATGGTAGGAATAAATATTCAGCAGCTCTTGACAATCAATCAGATTCAAGTTTCACTTAATTTTTGACCATAGTGCCAGGAATTTAATGACTTGATTAAGGGAGATAGATGCAAGATGATAAATCGAAGGTCCTGAGCCTGCCCCAACGCCATCTGTCTGCGGTTGGTGGAACTGCTTCCACCTGAGTGATGCCTGTGTGGTCAGCACTGCGCGCCACCTGACCACGAACAAGCGTATCAGGAGCTTTCTAGAAAGTGTGACCGTCACGTCTTTATTCACGTGACTCCCCAGTTTGCCTTACGACGTTGGGTGGACGCCGAAGTGGGACTCCAGCCGGGAATTGAACCCGGGACCACGCGGACATGAGTCCAACGCTCTAACCACAATACTATAGATCCCCCTAAATATATACTAGTTTGTTAATTATTATAACCATAGTAACGGAACGGGGGCAATGTTACGGGCTTAAATATGTTACACTACGAGATTTTGAAAGAATGAGCACAAAAATAAAAGAAATAAAGAAAAATTTTAGAAGTCGATAACAGAGGGAGCTAGCAGTTACTTCCCTTCAAAGACACTATATTCTCAACGAACTTAAAAAATCCTCAAAACATTTCACTTACCAATACATCGATTCGACCGAAACGTTTCAACGTCTCGTTAATGATTTTCTCACAATCCGCCTTCTTTGTTAATTCTGCTACAACGGTAAGGATCTACAATAAAGAAAATAGTACTCATTAGTTGTAGGAATCAACATACTTTCAACAAGAGTTAATTTAATGGACTGACAAGGATCTACGTATGCCTTACTTTAATTTCCTGTCTCATTTCGAATCACACTATATTTAATTTATTCAACTGAACATGCTCATTACTGTCCTTCTGGTATTTCTTCTACGTGCTGAGAGTATCAAAGTACAACTCAAGTGCTGTCCAGTATATGAACCCACACCATGGGATTTATCTGCACCAAAACTAAATGGCTTCTTCATTCGATTAGAGGTAAGCCATAGACCAGTAATTCTCAACGAGGTTGACGCGAACCGAAGGAGATTAATCAACAGTACTTTAACCTTTTCAGATCCACGGTTCGGAAAAGTTCGAATCGGGATCCAAACTAAAAGCCCAGAGTGTTGAACGGTTCGGAACGTAAAAGCTAAATGCCCGTTTGCTAATGGCAGAGAACTCTGCAGGTGTGGCCAGATTTTGACGGTTATTTTCTTAATTTAAAAAAGGGAGTATCTGGACACGTCGTCAAGATTATATCGCTCAATCCAACCGACCTTCTTTAAGTGCACACATGTCCCAATGGGCACAACTTACACATTAAAACTGTTATAGGTAGAATTTTGAATTTAGTTTTAAGACCTTTAGGCAACTTTGGCTCAGGCCGGATGGATGATGATGGGATGAATCGGTGGAATGAAGAAATTGGGAGGAAACGGGAGCACCCCGAGAAAACGCAAGCACACGGTGTTTGTCCACCACAAAGCCCACATGGCATGAACAGGGATCGATCCTAGGACCCCTAGCACCAGAGGTGAGCGCTCTACCAACTGAGCCACCGCGGACCAACTACTATAGGTAGAAGTCAAAAGGAGAATTCAACATGTGGTGTGAGTGCTGATCACCGTTCAAGGGTGATGCTGTGACGTCATCAGATGGGCGGCTTTGAATGAAAGCAAAGACTGCGGGAAAGAACCGTAAATTCAGTTTTCTACTGGGCTGATATATTGCAAATTGTATATCTTATTTAAGGTTTTATTCCAGAAGAAAATGCCACGAAGAATTCATAAATTATGCATCAACATTTATGGATTCTTTGATTTAAATGTAGCAAATAATTTTCTGATTTAAATTTAGCACATGATTCTAATATAAATATAACAAATAATTTGGATATAAATATCGCAAATAGTTCTGATTTAAATATAACAAATGATGGTGGTTTAAATCTAGCAAAAACTTCTCTGATTTAAATATAGCAAATAATTTTCTGATTTAAATCTAGCAAATAATTCTCTTATGTTTACTGCTGTACGACAGCAGCCAATCAGAACCAGTTCTAAGTCAATCGGCGCTCGGTTCCAAATTTTCGATGCGCCCTCATAAACAGTAATTTAACCCTTGAGCCTAGATTATATCTCTATGTATGGTTAAATAATCATGTTCCCTCCGTTTTATATATATATAACCAAGAAATGTTAGTAAGCTTGTTATAATTTGAAGGGTGTGAGGCAAGAACATGGTAACCCACAATGTTAAACTTTTAAGAAATTCGAAGTTTACTGCTGCACAAGTCATTTTCATTGGCTGAAAGCTGATTTTTCACGTAAGGCTATACCTAAAGGCTTAAAATAATTGTAACAAATCAAAATAACGAATTTCTATTTTTCATGCTGCTGTGTGGGTTACCATGTTTTATTATTTATACCATAATATTCGCTACCCGAGTCACTCAAGAATAAATCTTTTCACTGAATTCGCCGTAAGAAATGTTTAATTTGCAAATTCTTTTCCTTTTTAGTGGCAAGCTGGTATACTGCTCCTCGTTTCCCGCCATCTTAATTGTTGGTTACCATCTTATGAATCCCAAAATGTTACAATAGGCTTACCATAAGTAAATATTGCTGCCATCTCTGGAGCACAATTTGAAGTCGGACAACATTAAACGACGCGGTATGATTCCTTTCCATCGGGTGCTGAATAACTCAAAAAATAAACATTTGTGGGTTACCATGTTTTTGCCCTCACACCCTTTATTTCTTTTGCTTTGTGTTCGGTGCAGGAATGACTTTCATACAAAGGGTGCTTTATTAACCTACTGGAGGAGGAACTGAATATATTTGAAATACGTATGTTAAGTAAGATTCGAATTAATACAAGGGTTCCTTCACGCCAGTAACCACAGTAATACAATGGCAATAAAATATTTAGAAAGCAAATAAGCGTGGAACAGGATAAAGAAATACACGAGTCTCTATCGAACAACCACACTTGTGTTTTTCCACAAATGATATGAAAGTACTACAAAGACGTGGGAGAAAAACCACAGAGGTGCATTATAAAACTATTTAGCCATTTTAAACAAATTTCGACTGTTGTTACAAACAGTTAATTATCGTAAAATAAACAACTAAATATTAGTGTCTGGAAATGTAGTGTTATTGACTTTCTTTAAACCAGGGTTCCGCAAACTGTGATCTGCAGACCACAGGTGGTCCTCGAGGTCTGTTCTTTTGGTCCTCTGAGTCTACACTAGATTAAACATTAGTTAAAATAGATGAAAAAAAAAAAAAAACTTCCAGAGAATTTTGTATCACACAGTATAAATGAAAACAGAAAATCATGGACGTCAATGACTATTCAGAAGGTGGAGAATTATACGCTGGATCGTTCGTATGAGGATAAGCGCGATCTCTCTTAAACAGAAACAAATACGTATTTTCTTCCAGCTATTAACCGTAATATAAAATTAGAGGAATGTTAATTAACACTGTTTAAAAATATTATATATCGATATAACAAAAGAAAAAAAAATGGAAGAGGGTGGTCTGCAAATCTTCCAACTAATAAAATTGGTCCGCACATGCAAATAGTTTGCGGAACCCTGCTCTAACCAAAGCAACGTACCATACTCCTTACAAAAACCTACTGACTTTCGAACACTAGTTGTCACATTTAGCAATTTACTTTACTCTTTGGACACTCAAAAGGACGGTATTCGTTTCTGAAATGAGTAATACCTGTCACTGCTAAAAACTCATCAAGAGAGTATTCTTGGGCCTTTATTTATGTTAGTGACACATCTTCTTACTTTACCCAACACACAAATGTATCTCCAAAGAAAACTAGAAATCTTTGAACATTGGCTGCGTCTATCCTAATTGGATCTCAATAGAAGCTCTAAATCAAAATGGCGTTAGTACCACAACTACACTGAATCAGATTCCTAATATAGTTCCACCCATTTTAGAAAATATAGCGCTACATATGAGGAGAAAGGGTAAGAATTGTGGTATCATATTTCATGAACATTTAACATGGAAAGAAGCGTAGAGAAAGAAGGGGGTCCCCCATTTACTCCCATGTATTTAATATTCTTAAAACCGTTATGATTTACGGAATATTTGAGCTTTTGGATTAAAATTTTCTAGCGGTTACGTATTACCGTGTAGTACTTCTTATAAGTGAAAACTCATTTCTTTTTCAAATGGACATCCCCCTTTATTTCCCTGTACCCTTCATATGTTATTTTGTTCTTAACAGCTTTCTATAAACTGAAATCGTAATGCTATTCCAAAAATCCCGTAACTGATATTATTCAACTGAGGCGGATGACTAAGGCTCGGATTTTTATAACATATTTTCCCAGGGGTCTGGTTTTCTCTTTGTTAGATCAGTTTAAGCACGTTTCTTGGTGTTTTGAAATCAATAACACTGTTTTTATTGGTCATATAAATGCATATTTTCGGTTTAGGGCATATGCGGCTCAAAAGTGTGCAATAAAAGCATTTGTTTCGTGTTCAACACAGTACTTTTAGTGTTTAAAATGAAATTAATGGTTTATTTCGCAAAGTTATCTAAACGGAAGATTTCTTATTTTTTTAGTTTCTTTTATACTCTGGTTTGAAAATAACCAAAGGTGTATTTTTTTTTCTGGACATGCTTTAAAGAATAAACATTGAAATTGTTTTCAAATCGTTCTTTTCGTTGTTGTCCGCAGTCAATGTGTGTAATACAAATTGTTTTTTGAAATTGATTGATTTGTTAAATGTCAGTGATTTTAAATTTTACATAAATCTTATTGGTCATATTTTCAGTTTTTAGGTCATATCTACCTGAACCAGGAAGAGTGGCTTGTCATTAACAAGCAACAATATATTATCAATAACGCATTAGCTCATTCGAGAAAACGAACCAAAATACTTTCACCAGAGACTGAATTCTTGGTAAAGTGACGAACGAAACTTCTTATCTAACCTTGGCGTTCACATCAAATGACTGATGGAAACTTCTTTATTCAGTTCGAAACTAGCACGAATCTAGCAAAACTCAACTAATACGCGTGGTTAAGTTCTACACATGGAACGTTCGCTTTTAATCTATATCGGTTCGGTACTGTCATGTACAGTCGCGGAAAAAGATATTGTGGAAGACAGAATTTAGTTTTTCATTTAACTGATATTTATGGTCCAGACACTCACTCACGTATATCTAAGCTATGACATGTCTGAGAGACTACAAGTGACAGGCTCAAAAGCTACTATGTTCTAGGAATACCTTTTTCCGTGACTGTACAACTCGAAAAGCCATTAACTATGACTCTGAGTGTACACGGATTATACAGAATGTTCCTGAAATAATGACCCAAACTTCCTGAGGTGATTATTTTCATCAAAAACAAGAAGAAAGTTCCTTTTAAAGAAATTCCGAAATATGTCTAGTTTCGGACCTACAGGTACTCAATATGAAAATAATTATATAATATTAATCTAACCTTTTCCTCTGGTAATCCAACGTCTTTACATTGTTGCACAACTTTATTCAAGTTCTCCACATTCCGGCCACAAAGTACCACCTGCGATCCCAGTGTTGCCAGATGTACACCAGTGGCTGCACCAATTCCAGAACTGGCACCTGCACAGTTAAAAATGAGAACACAAAATTGGAATATATTACTAAAAAGAACATTTAATTCTATATAAGAATCAACTACTCCACGAACTTTTAATTTCTAATTACAATAATAATAGGACTATTGTGCTCATACAATACATACAACTGATCAAACCAAGTTCAACACTATACAGGTATTGAATATAAAACTGACAAATTACAATGCCGAACACAATAAAAATTTATTACTATTATTGTTTGTATGTCTTTACATACACACGGCGTCTCCTTACAATTTTCTGTCGAATTGAATTTTATTTATGGCCTTCAGGCATCTACCGCTCAGGTCAGGATAGGCCCGGGTAAAGTATTCAGGAAGGTGTAGGTCAGGGGCTATGTTAAAGGTGCCATCCCAGCATTTTCCTGGTGTGACTGAGGAAAAGCCCTGGATGGTCGGCCGCTGGGATCGAACCCATGACCTACCGATTGCTACACCAACGCTCTACCACTGAGCTACGACGGCTCGGTTATAATTTTCTGTGTGCTACGTATATAAAAATTCATACATACAGCGATCTTTTATTAGCATCTAAACTTAAAATAATGAGAACCAATAGGTGTCAGTTGTCACATCATATGTTGCATTTGACAAACATTCGCAGTGCTATTCCAAAGGACTGTCCCCACAAAATCAGGGATATTTAAACTAAGTTTGTGTTACGACTTCAATAGACCTACCATGTAGCAGCCAAATTTGTACTGACATCATTATAGCACCTTGGCGACGATAATTAATTCTTCATCAGCCAATTACTTCGAAAACGGAATAAGTATGTCAGTCTGTGGAGTTAATGCGAATACAATAATTCACAGCCGTATTCAATCCACTACTGGATGGGCTCTGAACTGTGATCGCCGCTGTCTTTTATTCACAGGAGCTCCCCAATTGCATCATGATACTGGGTGGGCACCGTTCCAGACCCTCTTGCTTTGGGAAAAAAAAAATCCCTTGCTTGATGAAAAGCTTACAATATAAGACATGAGAAAAAATAGTTATCTTTTCAGGATTATCCATAAATTCTTGTGGAAAGAAATAACAGTACTTCAGAAAGGATACATTTTTTAAAAGAGGACATATATTGGATTTTTTAAAACGATAATATACATAACGTGGGTGTAACCATATAAATACATCGGAAGGTAAAAGAAAATTTTTTCGTTAAAAATATCATTCTTTTTTTTAAAAAAATCTTAACGCTTCATGTGCACATCAAACAAGCTAGATTATTTTATGAACTGCTAGATGCTTCTGCAAACCAGTGCAGTTTCAGAAATATCCATCCCTGTCGTAGTTACCTCACGGATGTTTTAAACATAAGCGACATTTCTATGGTTTCTTTGGTTTTAGTTACCTACACAGGTCTAAATCCTGTGAACAAATGAATGTTGCTATTATTATTGTCACAAACAAACAAACAACAACAAAAAAAAAAAGATCGGCAAGAGCTTCATGAATGTAATGCATGAAAAGGACTCTTGAAATAAATTTTATTTTACTGCTTTTTAAGTAAGTTCCATTTTAACCTTCCTTATTTTCCACGGGTGATATTCATTAACTTGATGCCAGTTTGTCTTCGATTATTAGCAATTATAATAAGGGTCAATTCACTTGTTGACTGTGTAGTAAGCCAGAAAATCAACCACAGTATCGTAGAAAAACTTTTAAAACATGCTTTTCTTTAACAAAAAACAATTCGTACTAATTTTTTTTTTTTAAATGTGTTTTCAACAAAATTACGTTTTACGAATATCTATTTGCGCATGACTAAAAAGAAAAGCATGGAGCGCACTCTCATGCATAATCGCTTTATGAATTTATCAATTGGCGCACTCTACCCTTTTCGTTTTAGTCGTGCATAATTAGAATTTTCTTGAAAACAAAATTCTTTCTACTTTTAATATTAATTGTTTTATTTTGTATTTTAAGAAAAGCGTTTGTTTTCTTAAAAAAAAAAAAAACATTTGAAAGGTCACTTTCTAGGACATAGGACATATTTAGAGATTTTTTTTAAGTCATCGAGTTCTGTGCCCTACTGATCACTTTTGTAAGCTGACGTGTTGTCACTCAAATCCTAAAGTGTTCAGCAACCAGTCAAACGCAACATTGTTGCGGGCTAGTATTTATTTTAGGATAAATAATTTCTTACTAAATATTATAAACAGCAACGGAATATTGTATTGTCACCCAACTTACGTCACTGTGCAAAATTTCATCATTGTGTATGACGTCGGGAAATGAGTTAAATTAAGGTTGTATGATCTGAGGACACGGTGAACCATAGTGAGTTCAAGAAAAGCAATTTTCGCTTATAGTACTTTATGAAACTGTACAGGCTTACAGAGGCATCTAGTAATTTACTTACTTACATATACACACCGCGTGTTTAAAACTACACCGACAAACTTTCGGGAGGTGATTCCTCACATAAAAAAAAAAAAAAATCCCTTTGAAAAACTTCCGAAACGCGTAAGTTAGGTAGGAGCTACACAAACTCAAAGTTAAGGCGGCATCGTCACATCAGGACGTAATCAGTATCGGTTTAGCAAAATCACACTCGAAATAGTACCCAATCCTTTCATGAGCAATCTTTGAGATTGATAAATACAGATCCCAGTGGATTTCTATGCTTGTCTTATAAAACCATATTCATTCCAATGAAATCCTTACGTTACGACACCCCCTTAATCCCAAACACTGCTGAATAGGAGTATTGTGTACTACTTCGAGTATAATTTGCTAAAGCCGAGATCGCTTACGTCATTATTTGTAGAGCTATGACGTCATTTGTGAGGATGCCGCCTAAACTTTGAGGACCTGTAGCTCCGAAACTACCAATAATTTGAAATTTCTTCGAAGGAACATTTTTATTGTTCAGATGTGAAAAATCACCTCCCGAAGTTTGTCGGTGTAGTTTTAAAAACACGGTGTATATAGAGACGTTCTTAATAAAATGAAGCTACCATACCTGTTATTATCACCACCTTATCCTTTAGGCTTGACATTATTCTCAATAATAATTAATATCTGGAAAACAAAACAAAAAAGAATCACTGGTGAGAGGGGCATTCAAAAATACATGATCTAGCAAAAACTAACAATCCATATGCAACCTACCATATAACTTGGCTACATAATGACGCTAACTGTGGAAGAAATTTCTTTCTTTCTCATGGATTAGAAACATTATATCAGCAATAAACATATTCTATTCAAAAGGAATGAGTAAGCAATTCTTTTTCAAATATAATTGATTAAAAGAAGGGGTGATTAAGCATGCTCCATAATTGAAACAATGAAACCAAGTAGTGGGCTATCAAGCAATGCAAACATATTCTACAACTGGATCCTATGGATTACGAGCTAAAGTAAACTGGTGGCCAAGTAAGTTGAATTCACAAGACATTTCCGTTACTTTTTCGTAAAAGAAAGCCATTTTTTCTTTTGTTTCACTAGTAGTGGGCCGGTGTGGCCCATTACTAAACAGACTTACGCTTCTCAAAGGTACCTAAGGTGGGCCATTAAGCTTAACAATAGTAATAGTGTGTTTGATCCATTGAAATGGTCGTAGCCTATTTAAGGGTTGTCGCGGTACTGGGGTAGTCCGACTTCTTCATCTTACTTATGTTCTTATGATTATGCACCAGCTAGCTCGATATGAAAACTGTAGAGATGATACCGTGGCCCACGAAAGAGACCGTGAGATGATCTTCTGACTTATGAACTCGCTGGATAAGCTGGAGTGCTCCAAGTCTGCTACGCCTAATTGCAGTAGAGACTACGGCCATTTAACGTAAAAATCCAAGCCAGGTTACTGAATATACGCATCATAAGAGCTTTACGCTTCCTCGATAACGGTTTTATCTTCAAGCATAGAGCTAGACGCTCGCAAGAAGAATCACAGAGTTTAAGTACGTAAAATATAATTTATTGAATTCAGAATCAAATTCAAACCCCAATTCCCTGACTGCGACGCATCCGTTGTACTCTTTAAATTTAGCTCACTTACTAATTGTATATTACAAGTCTTACATCTTGAACAATATTCCCTACATAAATCATAAGCTAGCTAAAGCTACTAACAACAATATTAACATCGGTTCCATATAAAATATAATGGCATTACTATAGTAGTGACGCACCAATTTTAAATTCAATAAAACCAAACCAAAATCACTTAAAACACACACATTACGTGTTCATGGGAGGCTAGCGGTTTACGCAATTGTCTTGCACTTTTCGTAGATTATCTTAAAGTACTGATCATATGAACGTGGAGGTTAGGTAAGGTGCGTTAATGTATCTTTACAAAATATATTCTGACACATATTCACACTTACCGCTAATACTCTGCTAAATAACCTTCAAAATGCACTTTCCCTCGTCATTTCTATACGATTCAATTAAACTAACGCAAGAAATGTCATAACCATAACAAAGACGCGCCATTTCAACACTGCCTTACCGCCTTCCACATGACAACAACTGTAACTCTACGCAAAATAGTTCCATCCGCCACAACATGCAGTGCGTCCTAAAACATCTTCAAAACACACTAAAACTATATCATTATTCACTTCAAATGTTACCACCATCAATATTTACCTCCCTAATACTCTCAAACATCACACAATTATATCAATTCATCCTGTAAATTTCTAAAAATTGGTGCGTCACTACTATAATTAACCCAATATAATTAAACTTACATTCAACTTAGAGCCTAGCCATAAGATCTTATAGCATACAAAATGCTGCTGCGATCTATCAATCACGAAACCAACTATATAATATAAAATATTCCAACTTCACCAAAATTACATTTCAATTACTGAAAACTTCTGCAAATGTGTTTTGTTTGATAAAATAATTATCACCCCAATCATCATCATCATTAATAATTAAAAGAACGGTGCTGTTTTAGTTTTACGTCGCCAAAAAATAGAAAATTTACAGGAGAAATGGAGTTTGTGGGTAAGTAAAGGAAGGTATCTTATGTAAGATTGGCGCGGCGCTGCTTGTCTAAAGTGTCTAATTTCTGTAAATAAAGAAGCTTTCTTACCTGCTGCAAAGTGGAAATTAATCGGCCATTATGATGAACAGACGATACGAAAACCAATCGTGGCGTCATTATCAGCGGTAATCCACGAGCGTATCGCTGTCGGAATTTTGAACGGAAGTTGCGTTAAGAACTGTGACGTATATGAGAACAAAGAGTATGGCCGCACCTAACCTTTCCTAACCTCCACGTTAGTATGGTCACTAATTTAAGATATTTTACGAAAAGTGCAAGAAACGTTGTTTTTACAGTTCACTTGTTACGTAAAAAGCTAGTAGTGACGCGCTATTGACTCGACTTCCGTTTAAAATTCCGACAGCGATACACTCTATCTTGAAACTGGCAGTTAATGTTTTGGCGCACATTGGATTTTTGTAGTGTTGCTTGACGGAAGGTAGTGTGCATTATTGTCGATAAATAATGCGTGGACTATCGGATGTCGTTTATGAGTACCAGAACAAAATGAGAAAGGCAGGCAAGGACGCTGGGGCAAATAGGGAGGATTCAGTATTAAAATTTCTCAATATACTGTGACGCAAGGACTGGTGAAGGTTCACTACAGAGACGGGGTATTCTCCAGGCGTATTTCAAGAAAAGTACAGTTGTTTAAAGTGTCTATAACTATATTCAATACATTTTCGAGTGTAAATGAGGGAAAATCATCGAAAATGTGCGTATATGGCCCGAATTGCGTTTAGTGCAAAAGTACCGGAATGGAATGTTGTAGTTGCAATGCGCCCATAAATGTAGCTTTCGGAAGTGAAATATAGAAGAACAGTGAAAATCCGAACGATAAATGTCAAGTGGTTATCTGGCGACGTAAAACTATAACTGCACGAAAAGAACCATTAAAACAATATTAAATAACATTAAACGCAAACTGTCTACATACTCTCATAAATTTTCCACAGTTTCATTTGGCAGGTCCATTACAATATTCTATGCAAGTATATATCTATTTGTTCATAATTAGTAATCTAAATTTGTAACTTTTAACAGGATTTTCACATTACTTGTATATTTTGAGATTACACGAATCCCCTTTCTTAACAAAACGCTTAACGAAATCACACGGAGCAACACCATACAAATCCCCCGACACATACATGGAACTTTGTACTTTAGCCACACTACGCTAAAATGAGAAAAGGAAAAGTTGTTTGGATGAAATATCAAACCTTGTTCTATTTTGGCAAAATTTGACCAACAATAAATCTGCTTCCATTGGCTTATTTCACAGTAATAGCAGGTGGCCCATTACTGGTACAGTAACCCTACGTATATGGCACATGCACTTTCAGTTACTTTTTGGAATGCTGGCTGTCGCCGTGGTTCTAGACATGCCTGCGTTAATTATATGCACGGAAATTCGTGGTATAGTGTGTATATACGGCTCAACACCTGGCGAACCGAAAGTAAAATTTATCCAGCCTTTTGAAAGGGTATCAACACTTCCACGCACGTTGCAAACGATACATTTATTCTGTTAATTTTAATGTTTGGCTGCCACCAACTGCATTTTACCCACATTAATTTACCGTACTGCGAAACTAACATTATTTATAATGTTCAATGATTTTATACCGGTACAAAAATATTTTCTCTTGTGCGTCTCCTTAACTCGGTTCACTAATTAAACTATTATTTACTTGCTATTTAACCGATGCTCCGTCGTCAATTGCACTATCAACAAAACAGGAAGATGAGGGAAGAAATAAACATTCGACGACTCAACTTCAACTTACCCTGTCTTTATTCCTTTACACTTTTTTAATTATCTATGCAGCTTTACACTTATTTATTATCACGGAGTTTTTACATAATTTTATTATCTACTCCTTTATCAACAGCTACTTTACTAAACTTGTCTGCTGCTGGCTGACACATGTGCTCACAAGTAAGCGTTGCTAACTATGAATACGAAAATTATCTCACATGTGACGCATAAATTCATGCACCGTATAAGAATGATGATAATAAATTCATAAATATGTCCTGAGCCTTCAACCCATGATTATATGATCTTTTTCTCTTGTTTCAATGTTCGGATTTACTTCCCAATGCTTGTAACCATCTTTTCTTTCAGCCTATATAAGAATAATCTTTATAAACCTTGAATAGCCTATACAATGAAGCTTGGCGTTTGTTCAAATTAGAATCACAAAAGACTGGCATTTTTTCCCTGAATAAACAAGTTCCCGCTTCATACAATATTAAACCGATTAGTAAAGATACAACTCGGACTTCAGTAAGTTGAGACAACTGTCCTTTTTTACCCAAGTTTCGTTTTGGACGTATTTCGATAAACTTCTTTTTTATAAGACAGCTTTGAAATTTGGAACACTTTGCTTCAACTTTATTACTTTTTTCCACTTTCGATATTTCAAAGTGCTTCGACTTCGACCTCTCTGATCATTAATCATGTTCTCTATCTTTGTGGTTACCCTACTTCCGCTGGATTAATTATTCTGTGTGAACAAATATCTGTGTACAATTGGCAACACTTACACTGAGCGGAAACCAAGGCAATATCTTATGTAATAGCTAAATGAGAAAAATCGTGGAAAGGTTATGGTATGGAGTATGGAGGGAGAATATTAGAGTAGAAAGCAGTGGCGGGGACAAAGAAAGCACCCTCCTATGAGGGAAAATATTTTATTTTTATAACGCTAGTTCAACGATTTACCTCAGACAAAGCTTCGATTGAAAAACTAACAATACGCGAGAAATTGATAAATGTATACTCAAAAATTCATTTAACGAGAAAATATCAAAAATACCTCCTTTCTGTTGTTCAGAACTACGCCCTCACCTCACGAAAATCCGTCCCTGCAGGGACGCAAAAATGAGCACGAGACTCAATAGTTTGATCGACATTACGCGTACTACCCGTTGTCACGGTCAGTAGCAAGTTTAAAAATATTATGAAAATTAACTATTATGTCCGTCTAAATCGTATAGCTAGCTGCATATCATACACCGAGAACATTTTTTAAAAAAAAATTGCAAATGTTTTAAGAGTTTATTCTAGCTTAACAGGCATTGCAACTTCACGGGAATTACATTTAGATGAATTAAAATCGCCCAATTAATTTTCTTATTGTTTTAAGATGTATCAAACTGTCGTGAAACAATCCTCTTATCTTTTATATTGTATTAAACGCCAAATTAATTTGATGACCATTCTACATTCTACTACAAGTAAATTATGATGAAAAGCAAGTCGTAACGGGTGTTAAACAAGAACAAAAGAGTTCTGAGATGAATGCATAGTCCGTTTCACTTCAATAAAATATATTCATCATCCCGTAAGCAAAACGCTGTGGATAAGCCGAACGCGAGTCTTATAACTTCGCTGGATTTTATTAAAAATAATCTAAAGAAAAAAAAAAGTAACGGGTGTTAGAGCGTCTAGTTGATTTTCTGTAGTGCAGTGCAAATGTGTAGTGTTGTACTATCCTCCATGAGTAAATTGCTGCCACTTATGGTGGGCCGAGGTCCTAATTTGTGGCGGGTGTCCTCAAGGGGTTTGCTCAAAGGTGGCACCCACCTAGTCGGCATTTGAGCGGCTAAAGACGTCGGCCTAACGTAAGGATATAAGGAGGGCTCCGACGGGGCGAGATATTGCAAGAACACCATGGTTGCCTCATAGGCAGTGGCGTAGGTAAGGGAGGAGATATGGGGGATATATCCCCCCCTTGACTCCATCTATATGATCTTGGAAAGAGAGTACTTCCAAAAGAAAAAGAATTAAGTCACGTTTGTAAGCATTGTTATTTGAAAAACAAAATTAATTGTTTAAATATAAAACATTTAGCACCTATGGTTGAAGTAATTATTTTGTACGTAGAGAAGAAATAACTAGACGTAAGATATGAATGCAACATGGTTACATTAGAGATGAATAAAAAATTAAAATTTCACAAAACTGGGAAAGTTTCATGCTATTCTAAGATACAGAGCAATGTAA
>JAGDQP010006183.1:25291-73898 GCA_022664845.1 Lepisma saccharinum | reverse complement strand
TCTTTTTTTTTCTTGCTGTGCATTTATTTTCGATGTATATCTCAACGCAGATACCAAATTCGGAAGAGTGGATATTGCGCTCGAATTAAGCGTTATATTCCATCTTTTGAAAGCGGAAAGTGAGACCAGAATTACAGCGAAGTTTCATACGAGCTAAGATTACACATTTCTGCTCGAACAAATATGTGATTCTATGGTAGTTCTTTTCGATGGAAGTGTAATCTCTTCGGATAAATTTCCAACCGTAGTCTATGGCAAATTTTAATTGTTTTGAGATGAAATTTTTATCCTTTAAAAATAAAAAAAACTATACAATAAAATGTTGAAAATGCAAAACAGAAACAAAAGGGAGCATTTATTCACCAGTACTAAGGGAAATGATTAATGTTCTTATTAAAGAAGAAAGAATAAGTTAAACTCGGCGTTAATTAAGCTCCTGCCAATGATCCAACGCTCTGGAACCTACGATAGCTGGGAAACTGCATGATAACGCCTTCGAAACGTCAGGTACTTAAGAAGAACGTTCAAAGATGTTTATTGTAATATCTTAATCCTTACGTCTTGTGGTATAATGTTGTTATTGAGAACATTTGATGCGGTTAAAGGATAAAGGTATCATGTTACATTTTTCCTTCCATCTTCTTCCACACACAAACTCGTTTGTCTGTGTAACATACCTCCTTCATCGTTTCTGAATCTCTTTATTCAGACGAGGAATAACTTAAATGGGGTGTTGTGGAGTAAGAATAACACTCATTAACCACCAGAACTCATTCTGTCGAAAACATGTAACATGACACCTTTATCCTCTAACCGTTTCATTTATCAGGTCTTCTGTTGTCATTTTTAACTAAAAACGAATAACTTCACACTTCGAGATAAAAAAGTGGTTGATAACAAATTTAACTAGTATCCATGCTGCATTGTGAACCAATCTATAATGATAAATTTCTCTTTCAATTTTGAAGAATAAATGGCAACAGTTAATCATCATAAATGAATCTACAATTATCAAATTTGAATCATTTTGTATCCAAAGTTATACTGTTTCGTTACAAAACACTATTGTCCATGGAAATTCAATATTTTTTTTCTATGAAAATACTTTCTTGTCGAAGAAAGAGTTAAAATTTCATTGTTTAATGTGTACCTCCACTCGTTTGAAGAATCTTTCGGAGGTAAACGTAACACAAATGCAGGTGTACAAACTAAAAAGTATGGAGATGGAGAATGACATTAAAGTACTTTAATAGAATGAATAAAGTCAATTAGCAAAACAGATTATGTTTGTCTTCTTTTCTGTAAACTAGTTGCTACAAATATGTAATCTTCGAGGACCAATTTAAAATGTAACAGATAAACTGAGGTTGATTCACATACACCACATCTATTTATTGACTTGAATTAAAACGCGGAAATTAAAGTGGGAATATTTTTCTATGCGAGTAGTTGTTAGGAATGAAACTATTTTTAACTACTCATTGGCATATAAGACAATCGAATCTGCTTAATCGTAGTTCATGACGCACATAAACTTGTTTTCTTATCGTGCGAATTTTGATATGAAAAGTTTCAAATAAAATTCCAGGCGGGGCAACTGGTTCCTTCATTTATGACATCAATCAGTAGCATATTGTAATATATGTATATACGAGGTTTGGGGAGAAAGTCATGGTAACCTATTAATATTTCGACAATCGAAGATGTATAAAAATGTGTTACATACAAATGAAAAGTACCCATAATGGTTATTTTGTTGGTAGGAATCGTGAAAGAAAATCCAAGGAAGCCTGTAACATACACATGTAATAATGCACATGTTAAAAAAACTCGTCTCATTATGATAAACCCTCAAAATAATCTCCCGCACTGTCCACAGCACGCTGTCATCAATGTTACAAACACTTGTCTGGTTATGATAAACACTCAAAATAATTTCCCGCATTGTCCACAGCACACTGCCAGTGATGTAGAAGACGTCGAATGCCAACGTGGGCCACTAATGCCACACTCCTTTATTGTGCACCATGCCTGAAGCGGGTGATATGTTGGCGCACAGCATTATCAATGTCCAGGCGGTCCGCAAATCGTCTACAAATATATCTTCACCTTGGAGATGGGGTCAAAATCACATGGTGACAAATCCGGTTAATACGCTGGGCTCTGACTCTTCCCATCCCCATCGGCGCAGTAGGTCCAGTACTCAAGCTGCGTTATGTGGCTTTGCATTATCGTGCAGTATGATTGAATTATGCAGTAGACTGGACGGTTCTCTCTAATGGCATGTAGTAGGTGTCGCTGCAAGAAGTCTTTGTAATACGCTGATGTGATTGTGGTCACATGAGGAACGAAGCGACAAACCTGTATTCACCTTGTTTAATATGCTACAATCACATCAATCATGTGGGCGAGGGATTCTGCCGAAACTTCTGCCAACGTGGTTACCTTGGATGTCTCCACTTTGAGGACTGCGATTTGAACTCAGGTTCATACGGTCTGGCCCAGAATTCATCAATAACGGTGATCCTGGAAAAACTTGATTGCCGTCATTCTCATAGTGCTGTATGTGATCGGAACAAACTGCATATCGTGTCTACGTTTGAATCTCCGTGAGGGCATGTGGAACCTATTTCGACGGAACTTTACGTAGATTCAGATCTTGCGTCAAAATTTATGGTATGCTTCTCAATCCCAGTCTCCGTCTATAATTCACGCAGCGTCCGTTGTTTCTCGTTCTCCGACAGGTATTCTAACACGGCACGTGACACATCGGTCCGCACACTCACAGGCCGCCTTGACCATTTCATGTGTCTGGTTGCTTGGCGTTCCGCTGAAAAGCTACTACCCATCTTGCGACAATTCGATATGTCAAAGCATTATTCCCTAACGCTTCTACCAATTCTTGGTGACACGCGCGTTTTTCTTCCGGAGAAGGGCCACTAGAATAAGTTATATCTTCTGTCATTTTTTTACACGAAGCAACTGCACTTTTGCAAGGCGTCCTTGTAAAATATTGTTTTACGTGCGTTTGACAATTGAGTACCTATGTACACATAGGCCTATGTACACTTTAATAGGTCACTGAAACCACACTAAAACATAAATTGGACACACACACATTTAAAAAATAGCAAAACCTTTAATTACACCCCAAACATGCGTGTTGTTAAGCTTTCAACCCTCTCAATGCACTCACATCGTTTACTTCTTTCCTGCGAGTGACGTCAGTGGTTGGTTCCGCCTACGACCATTATTTTTCAGCTTCGGGCGGGAAGACTGCCCTACTTTCTCAGTATATTATACAAGTACTTTGGACACAAGCTACGTCATTACATTTCGAGGTATGACGTGATTTGTGTCGATGCTACACTAACTTAGAACGCCTGTAACTCCATCTATGCCGGATACGGAATTTTTTAAAAATTAATTTTTCTCTTGTTTTGATGTGAGGAATCAAGCACCTCTCGAAGTTTGACCCTTACTTTGCAACCGCCCTGTATATTATTTAGAAGAAGTTATAAAAAGATGCTTCGAAAGCGATGAAAATCACTTAAAATGATATTAAAAGAGCTGCAGAAAATCTGTGAAGAACATGAATACGTGAATAAAACAACAGAGATGGTAATTGGAACATATCGAACCATAGCAAACATCAAGATTGGAAGTGAAAAGTAGGACAGTTATTTGCCAAGTATTATAAGCGATGATGTGAAATGTGAGAAAGAGCTCAAGGAGAGAATAGCGATAGTCTAACAAAGAGAATCTCTTCTGTGGATCTCTGAACGAAGATCTACGGAAAAGATTAATTAAGGAGTATTGTGTTGTATGGAGCAAGCGAAAATGTAGACATGGAGAAGAATAGAGAAAATAAGCTAGATACAGAAGACGCCAAATGAGGAAGTGTTTAGCACAATAAGCGAGATACGAATAATACTGGAGATCATCCAAAAGAGAAAAATAATTAGGACATTGGCTGCGCAAACATTTTATACTGAGAAATAAAATTGCACGTATGGTATACTCTAGTAAAACATCGAAGAAAATTAACCAAATCCAGTATAGTGGAGAAGGGAAACAAAAAATAGCACGTTACTAGTGCTTGGTGGATGCCTACTAGTATTATTAAAATAACTCTGCCAGAGCCTGAGATGTCTAACGTACATAAATAAAAAGATAAAATTTTCAAACAACCACCCACCATTTGATATAGTCAAAGCAAGATTGCATGAGCAATGCACAATTTTGTAGGTTCAGTGCCGTGTTGGTCCAACGCCGTGTTGGTCAAACGCAGTGTTGGCCCAACGCCGTGTTGGTCAAACGCAGTGTTGGTCCAACGCCGTGTTGGTCAAACGCAGTGTTGGTCCAACGCCGTGTTGGTTCAACGCCGTGTTGGTCCAACGCCGTGTTGGTCAAACGCCGTGTTGGTCCAACGCATGTAACCCAATCCTACGACCGTTGAATTTACAATTATTTTTGTTCAGCGACGTATCCTTGGATCCGCAATGGTCCGACTACCTTAAATCGAGCACGTTGTTTGATATCCCCTAAAATTAACATGGAACGGCAATCCTCCGTACTGTTTAGATAGTATTATTAACTCGCCTCCGTGCAGTTATAGTTTTACGTCGCCAGACAACCACTTGATATTTTTCGTTCAGATTTTCACTGCTCCTTTCTATTTCACTTCCGAAAGCTAAGTTTCTGCGCGCATCGTGGCTTGAACATCCCATTCCGGTACTTTTACACTATATGCACTTCGGGCTATATATGCACGTTTTCGCATGTTTTCAGGATTTTCCCTCATTTACACTTACAATGCTTTGGATATACTTATAGACACTTAAAACAACTGCACTTACCTTAATAAAAGTAATGATCAAGCGCATTCGGAGGTTAGGTAAGGTCAGGTGCGGTTTTTTTTTATTGAACACGCGATCCAGGAGGTTACCACAGTTTCAATGGTCGAACACTGCACTCTGAAGCGGGTAAGAAATCTTTGTTATTTACACGCATTAGGAAATTTAATAAAAGTAGTGGCCAAGGGCACTCGGAGGTTAGTTAAGGTAAAGTGTGGTTTTTTTTATTGCACACGCGACTACAAGAGGTTACCACTGCTTTCCGCTAATTTGCAACCGCAAGGCAGTCGTATTCATGGCGCTGCGATCGGTTTCCATATCGTCTTTTCCTTACAATGGCCGAACCTTGCCCTTTTAAGCGGGTAAGAAACCTTCGTTATTTACAGTAATTAGGCACTTTAGACAAGTAGCGCAGCACAAATTTTACATAAGACATCTTCATTTATTTACCCACGAAGTCCATTTCTCCTGTAAATTTTCCATTTTTTGGCGACGTAAAACTATAACAGCACTCTCGCCTGTAGAAACAATGTCTCAGGGCAAGTCGCGTGTTCAATAAAAAAACAAAAAACACCGAACCCGACTTACCTAACCTTCAAGTGCCCTTGGCCACTACTTTTATTAAATTTTCTAATGCGTATATACATTAAAATATGGTTAATTTTCTTGAAAAAAAAATGTAAAAGTAACGACGCCAGGGATTCCGGGACCTCTCGATAAGCTTCCCAATACGTTGTCCACCAGGCCAAGCTGCCAGTTGCGGAGTGAACGCTTTACTATTTTACTAATAGTTCAAGGAGTTGTGCGCCTGCGCGACAGCGAGCGGACATTTAGAAACCCTGAGACGCTAGTGTATTATTATACCATCCAGGGGCGTAAAAACCACCCACGCGATGCGCACGAGTTTTGGGCTTAGATTATGTGACTAGGTATATATTAAAGGGGCGCAACAACTGAAAGTCGCGGGGAGCGCAGAGTAGGTTCATCACTGCTACGAACATAATCTTCAAGTACAGTACTTTTCGTTGTAGATATGCATTTATGTCGCAACCATATTGTTAACCGGAACAATATTTGATCAGAGGAGAAAATGACGAGGCTTGCTGACCAAAAATTTATTTTCTATTTTTCTAGAAAAAAAAAATATATGAAACAATGGATCATAGCTTAATATTATTTCTCAATATCAAGAAGCGATGTAATACAATTATTTTTCGGGATATTATTAGTTTGTTAACTTTTGTCATTAACGTCAAACATCTATATTTTATCACATTAATTGGCATAATTCTACAATGCTGTTACCGCCCATACACTTCAGAAGTTTTCTGATACTTCAGGTTTGTGAATAACTTACATTTTTACAATTTTTGTTGCTACGTAATGACACCAGTGTGATGGCAATAACTTCATGTGATGGTAATGACTTAGCTTGATGGAAATGACTAGTAAGTTGACTAGTGAGACAATATTGCATATCTTAATTTAATACATAAACATTAAATTATTACGTTGGCTGTAAACAATTTCCACAAAATGAGTTCGACTTGAATCTTACGACCTCATAGTAAGGCAACAAGAAGAAGAAATGTTCAGTTTAGTTAGTTCATTTACCCCTTATGCTTCGTCAAATACAAGTTTTTTATTATCAAACTAGCTAAAGTACCCGCCCGTTGGTGCGGGGTGAATAAAATATGTTGGCAACATCACCACCACCACCACTACTACTACTAATAATAATAATAATACAACTACTAATACTACTGCAAATACTACTACACTGCTTTAAAACATTAAATATAAATATTTGTATTTACAACAATTTAAATTTTAAAATCTAAACTATTTATTTACAATCATTCCTCAAATGCTCTCCGAGTAATAGTGCCTGGCTTCAGGCCACTTTGCCCGTTCATTCGGGTAGACTGGGCATTCGTCGGACCATGGATTTGACGATTCCGTCTTTCTTAGCGCCTTTCCATGGCTCTCGATGTCTTGTTGAATCTATCTTTCCTCCGGGTTTATTCCTTGATCCTGACGTGGCTATTCATGATTGTAAAGCTCAGTGGTCTTGTTTAACCGGCACGGATTCAACTTTAGACTGCAGTAGTTCTCAGGCCATTTGGGGGTGATCCAATTATTCAACGCGCCCAATCGTTTCTTCTACGATCCCCCAGTTGTCTTGAGGATAAAGCGAGACTTCGTGCTGCTTTTTCTTCAGATTCTGGTGTTTAGCTTCAGGCACTACCTTCTCCTCCTCTGGGCCTCCACTTATCCAATGAAAGTTTTCGTATTGTTGTTGCCTTACGATTAGGCGCTGATGTCTGTGTACCTCACAATTGTCGAGCGTGTGGGGCATTCGTAGATCAACGAGGCCTTCACGGTCTCTCTTGTGTTCGTAATGCTGGTAAACACATCCGTCATGTCAGTGTAAATGACGTAATTCTTCGTGCGCTTATTTCAGCTGAAGTATCTTCAGTGCGTGAACTATCTGGATGTAGTCGTTCCGATGCTAAGAGACCTGACGGTACGACTCTAGTGCCATCTTTATTATGGGATTTTACTTGTGTTCATACGATTGCCCTCTCGAATCTTCCTCATTCATCTTTGCGAGCTGGCGGTGCTGCTTCCCATCGAGAGGTCGAAAAAAATAGAAAATATAGTACCCTGTTAGATAAATTCATCTTCATTGCCGTTGCAATAGAGTCAAGCACCGAGGGCTTCAATTTCATCAAGGAAGTTGGACGACGCATCTGGCTTGTTTCCGGCAATGCTCGCGCCACTGCTTATCTATTGTAGCATAGTAGTATCGCCGTTCAGCGTGGTAATGTTTCGTCGTTGGGTCATGGATTTGGCGAATCCGTCCTTTTTAGCGTCTTTCCATGGCTCTCGTCGTCTCGTTGAGTCTATCCTTCCACTGGGCCTTTGCCTCGACCCGGACGCCTCTATTCAAGATTGTTCAGCATGGTCTGCGTTAAGTGGATTAAGTTCTCCTCTTTTGGATGTCAATAACTCTCAGTCTTCTTGGGACGATCCTATCATCAAATGTACACAATCACAGTTACTACAATCCGCCACTTGTCTTGAAGATAAAGCCAGGCTATTAGCAGCGTATTCACCTGAGTCCGGTGCTTGGCTCCAAGCTTTGCCTTCTCCTCCTCTTGGTCTACATCTTTCGAATGAAAGCTTCCGTGTTGCTGTTGCCTTACGTTTAGGAGCAGACGTCTGTGTACCTCACCGCTGTCCAGCCTGTAGAGCATTCGTGGATAAAGGGCCCTTCACGGTCTCTCCTGTGTCAGAAGTGCTGGTAGACACATGCGTCATTCTAGTGTCAATGATGTCATCCACAGAGCTCTAGTTTGTGCTAATGTACCATCGGTACGAGAACCTTCTGGCTGTAGCCGCTCTAATGGTAAGAGACCTGATGGAATGACACTAGTTCCCTCTATTATGGGATTTCATCTGCGCTGATACTTTCGCCATTTCAAATGTTACTCATTCTTCTTTGAAAGTGGGTGGTGCTGCTACTCGTAGAGAGGCCGATAAAAGTCGGAAATACTTTAATATACTTGCTCAGTTTATTTTTGTTGCGATCGCAATTGAATCAAGTGGTACTTGGGGCACGGCAGGCCTTAATTTTATTAAAGAGGTTGGTCGGCGAATACAGATCGTTTCGGGTGATGCCCGCGCGACCACCTTCCTAATCCAGCGCCTCAATATCGCAACTCAGCGAGGGAATGTATCTTCTATTCTTGGTACGTTGCCTCCTGGGAAGGCATTAGAAGAGATTTTCCTCCTTTAAAGATCTTTTTTAAAGATTTTATTCAAATTTTGTTTAAATTTGGTAGTTATAACGTACATTCTATGTATTATATTACTTTTTTTAAATTCAATTTCGATTGTTGTAAAACAAAAATATTTAGATTTAATGTGTTAAATCAGATTTTCTTAAATATGTAAAATTGAAATGTAAGATTATAAAAATCATAGAGGTAGGAAGAACAAACATGATGTCACAAGAAGCCAAATTACGGTTCATCGGCAGCCATCTTGTGTGGCCCCATTAGAGTTCCTCTATACCGAGTACTGTGAGGATTGCCTTTTTCGATGGGAGGATGAGTGCACCTCAGAGAAGCAATACTCGGAAAAGAGGGTCTCTGAATATGGAGCCAGTTAATATCGTCGAAATGCCTCGTCCCTTCCGTCTCTTGACTTCATTCCCCTCTCCAACAAAACAGCCTAAAGTTCCATCTATTTATATTCTTAACTCTATGATAAAAATATATAATAGTTAGTATATTTATTTAATTCTGATTGCTGTTTTACCTTAAAAATGGAAACAATGTATTTTTTTGAATTGTTATAAACAATTAAATTACTGTTTTTATTAATCAGTGCGAGACACAGTCACTTCCAGTTAATAAAAATATTAGAACAACCCAGACGGGTCCATTATCTGATTATGTGTGAAAAAACATTGCAATTGGTTGATGATGACATTTTGGCGTAATGATGGCACAAATATACAAACATTCATTTTTATGTATAGACATATCATATTCTAGTTGCGTTGCAGCAAACTTCGTTAAGAATTGATGAATCATTAAGTAATTTAAAAGCTTTTAAATACATTTGACAGGATTCACCAACAGTCGTTAAAAATTTATTATTTAACTAATCGTTAGTTAACGAATTTATAAAACGTCTTAGAGTTACTTAACGACTTGTCAATTCTTAACGAAGATCGGTGAAACTCACCCATTAATTTCGCTAACTAATGATTTGTTAAATTCTTAATAGTCCATAGTGCTGTTACCGCCCATAAAATTAATTTTATCTTAATAGTCCAGTCATATTATTAAAAAATACCCTCTACCTGGAAATAATTCCCTAAAAGGAGATACTTCGCATATGTGTAGTACTAGTACCCAGTAATAACATATAAAATTCAACATTCGTGCATGCTGTGCTACGGCCGCCATCTTGGAAAATGGCAGCCAATTTTCACTTTTTTGATCATATCTCGATAACCGTTGGAAATATGAAAAAAATATTTCAAACAAAAGTTAAAGATCATAAAAAGTACATCTATTTTGTTCTTATAACTTTTGTCCTATCTCTTACGGTTTCCGAGAAAAACGTAAATTAAAAATCATAAAATTGGATATTTTTTTGCTTTAGTTTTAGGAAGTTTACCACTGAAATTACTTTTAACACGTAGATTAATTTTCAAGATGAGGAAGTTAATCAATTTTGATTAAGCCCTCTTAAATCTGTTTTTTTTTTTAAACTATAATGAGTTTATATATTTTATTAGGAAAATAAAATATAGTTCAAATATGTTATAATGTAGCAGTATTACATTTTGATTATTCATCGAGTTCGACTATTTCCATCTCTGGTTCATCTATATCCACCTCTGGCGAGTTCTCACATGACAATCCCTCACATTTACCACAGATTGCTGAGTAAAGCAGGCCTGCTCTTTTGCACTGACAAGAATTATAACAGTTCTTACAATTGCAAGATAGTAAGTGCATGATTTTCTCTGGTGCTGGCTGAAGTGTTGTTGATATAGGTTATAGTGAATTGCCCACTAAACTCCATTCCCACTGACAAGGATCCAAATCATTTCCAAGCCACGTCTGAACTTGGTGATTTACACAAAAACTGTGTTGGGCAGCAGCAGCAGTTGATGTCGGGGTAGCGTGACTAAATCAAAACTACTTTGCAGCTTGTTTTTAGCAGTATGTTGGTGGTGCATGTAAAATCTGTGCTCAACTAATTTATTTATTTATTTTACCATAGAAAGCAATGATAAAATTATCTCCTGCAACTGCAACTTGGTCTTTGGTAGCATATCTGTCGTTGAAAACAGATACTGAATTTCTAAGCCATTCTTCTTTTTTCGATAAATTTAGAGACTTTACCTTCCCTTTGGTAAAAAAAAAAAAATGGAGGTGGTATCACATCCCGACAAACTAGAAGGACTTCTGTAACTTCACAATGGATCTCTCATTGTTAAGATATGTTGAAAGTACTCTGTTTTACAAACAGATTGAGGCCAAAATAACGAAATGTTTCCATTAGTATGTCTAGAGGTTAGTAAAACTAAAATGTCTGTATCCTGAGCAACAACTACTACTTTCTCAGTATTTGTAGCACGTTGCAGAGCTACTGTAGTGATCAGTAGGTCAGCATCATTTGTTGCTTGATGTATTTCATATCCATTTGAGGTGAGATCGCTGGAAAGCAAAGTGATAAAAGCCTTCTTATTTTTAGGATCAGATAAGAAATCAGACTGCGTTGCGTATGAGTAACATAAATATGTTCATTACATTGAACTTAAGGAACATGTTTTCTGTAGCGTAGCATGTGTGTTTCTCCTTCAGTTGTTGGTTAGTCTGGATAGCCGTCAAAGATGACAAAAGTGTGTTACTGGTAGGTCGGAGTAGTATCATCGTATTCGAGGCTACACAGTTCAATTCCCACTTCTGAGAGAATACCGGTTTCACCGATCGTCCTCATCCAAGACAGTCTATGACGTTGTTGCCACGATAGGTCTGGCACTACCATTGTAATTCCCATGGAAGAGATAATCAACTATGGTAGGTAACACCTGACGAACACAAGAGCGACCATAGCACCGCTTGTGAAGTGAAAATTCGGACTGTGCAGGAAGCGCCTTAAAGGGGGCATTCACTGCTTCAGGAATAGCCACAGAAAAAAATAACGTTAATAGTGACGATACATATATTCGATAGTATTTTTTCACCATAGGTGTACATTTGGACCCGACCTCGCTCAACCTCGACCTAGCGATTTTACTTCGACCTCGACCTCACTCAACCTCAAGATCGAATTTCAACCTCAACATCACGGTGTCGGACCTCGTGATGTTCAACACCTACTTTTCACACTCTCTGGGCAAGGTACATCCCTGCTCGGGTCTATACATCGAATTACATACACGGTTACAAGCAACTGACTATAATCATATGATTGATGACAAATAAACTGTAGTATTCTTTGTCTCTATTTCTCAAAAGATCATCATGTCATTTCCCTTTAAATAATATAAAACACAAACATTTATTCAGATACAATTGATAAACATTCACATCATCGATAATACAACCGGCAGCGATATCTATGATCCCACTGGGTAATACGATTTCCAACTAACCGCGTTACATTCTCACTGAAGCACTTGGGGCCACACGGTTACAAGTGTGATTACCCAAATGTGCATTTACATATGAATTGTAAGCGTCTACTACATCACCATGAGTGGGTGGCCACACTACACAGTGTATGAGGCATTTTCAATCGACGACATAAGTGCATTCCTGTTTAGGAATGCTCTTAGTTTGCTTCTCTTGTTGGAAAGCACTCGCTAGGCAGCATTTTTTTGCTTTTTGCATATATGATTCAATTAAAAAGGCACCCCAAAAATTGGAAAATTAGAAAATATATTGTATTGTATTTCAACTAAACAATTGATTGACTTGCTCATCTTGAAAATTAATCTACGTGTTAAAATTAATTTCAGTGGTAAACTTCCTAAAAGAAAAAAGACCCAATTTCATGATTTATAATTTACTTTCCTCTCGAAAACCGTAAGAGATAGGACAAAAGTTATGAGACCCAAATAGATGATTTTTTTATGGTCTTTAACTTTTGTTTGAAAGATTTTTTCATATTTCTAACGGTTACTGTATCAAGATATGATCAAAATAGTGAAAATCGGCCGCCAATTTCCAAGATGGCGGCCATAGTACAGCATGCACGCGTGTTGATTTTCTCTGCTGGGTATTAGTACACGCATATGCGAAGTATTCTGTTTTAGGGAATTATTTCCAGGTAAAACCCTAATATGACTGGACTATAACGAAGAAAGTTGGTGTTTTAAACATCTCCTTACTGCACAAACAGGATTATAGCTCCCTGCACCAACATTATATTACTGATGTTATTTATTTGCATCATATTCACTCATAACCAAGAATTCTATTGTAAAATGTCTCTTGAGATAATTAATTACTTTCTGGGAACACGCTGCACTATATACTTAAACTCTGAGATGGATGACATGGGTGTTAGTGATACCCATCATTTTTCGAAAGTGAAAATGACAAATGTTCCGACAACCGACTTTTTTTTTCAAAAATTGAAATTTCGAATCAACCTAGAACATTCTTGCCCGATAATCAAAGAAAAGCATGCACAAAGGCAAAGAAGTAAATTGTACACTTAAACATATATAAGGGAAAAAAAACTTCAATGTAACTGATAGTCAGTCGTGATCGTAGGTGATTGTGTCCCGAACCAGGATTACAAGTGAGTTTACTAAACTTATAGCCTTCTTGGTGATCTTTCCTCAGAGAAGTAGGTTTGAGTCCTGGATCAGTCCGTTGCGACTGATATACAGAAAGGAACAGGCATCAATCCGTTGCAACTGATATGCCCTGGGATGTTCCGACTCCGTTGCAAGTCGTGAACAGGTTTTTTAAAGGTAACAGCCGAAACCAGTGCGTTGCAACTGTTGTGCCGAAGAATGTACCATACCCGTTGCAGTATGTGTACAGCTTTGCTGTTCAAAGGGGGACACACAAGTTCCGTTTCAAACTGTGTATGTCAGGTAAGGAAGGATTCATATCATTTCCGTCGCAAACTGTGTATGAAGGATTGCTTCGACCCGTTGCAGTCGATAAGCAGGGAAGGTTATAGAGAGGCGACCACCCAGTCGTGGAGTGATGATGGTAGCCTAGATGTTAGGATATTTATAGGGTCCTTTCCTCCAAGTCCGTTCTTCATGCGACTTCAACTCCATCGACGGTTTTTGATTGAAGTGTTGTTGTCGTCTGCTCTTACGATGGCTCGTATCACTTACTATTTTGTTTACGTTGCTTGTAATACACATTTACACAGCATAGTTAGTACACACAATTTATTGTTTGTTTATTTTGAATGAGTGGCACGTGCTCTCAGGCATGCGGATCATTACATGACCCCCTCTCGTTTGAACAAATAGAGAGGCAAATTGAAGATTTTGGTGAGCATTTTTTTTTTCATTTCATTTACGCATTCAAGATTTAGCTTGTGCACTAAGATTTTCACTAAATGTTTCACTTGTAGAAAAATATAAAAAAAAATACACAAAAACACTGGGGTTTGGAACATGATCACTACACTTCCTTCTAAAAATAAAAACACTGTTAGACACTGGCGGTGTCGTTTCCTTTGGATGGGGTACTATTCCACTGGAGCAAGCAGAATCAGTAAGAACATCATATTCCTCAAGACAGTGAGGCATATATGTTTACATTGAGTTTGTTAATACTTGTATACGAGGTCGCTAATAGTTTGTGGTGACAATGCATTGTCCGTATTATCGATCATTTGTATTTTTGTCGAGAACAAATGTGCAGTGTGAGACATGTCATGTATGGTTTCACTATTAGTGTGTATGAGCTGGACAAGTCTGAAATCATTGTTCGTGAAATGTTCACTGTTCGACTTGAAAGTATTATTAATTTTGTATTGTAAATATACAAGTAAAACTGTTAGGAGAATGGCTAGCATACAAATAAAACTGTTAGGAGAATGGCTAGCATGGTGATCACTATTACAGTCTGTAGAACAACCATTTTCTGGAAGGATAGAGATAGGAAGATTTTTTAACTTGCGTCTTCTTCATACGATGAAATAAAAAACACAATATTTATTAAAAAATGATTAATATAAGAATGACTTGTTTTTCGTGATCCATGATGGTTTGTAAAGAAGTTACAGATTTCTGTAGACTTTATAAACTAAGCGTAAAATTTAAATATAACTTCTCAGGTAAAGTAAAATATTCAATTTCTAGTTCAGTAGTTTGCTTGTTTCTGAATTTTACAAAATATAAATATTTGGTGTCCCTGACATAATAATATATTGGTTCCAATAGCTGCATTAGTTTTAATTGCGTATAGATTTTTCATTTCTTTCTTCTTTTATTTCTCTTTGTTTAATTAAAAATCCATTCAGTTACCTGTCATATCGTGTGAAAAATTTGCTTGTAGGAAGAAGTACCGTAGAAAGTCGCTAGGTTACACTAGTGTTCGCTAGATTGGTGTGTGTCACCATCCTGTGTGTAAAAATGTTACTAACTGCTGCCGTTATAGGAACAATGCTTCTTTGCAATAGTATGGAGAGTGTTGCTTAGTTTTTCTCGGTTTTCCTTTTTATTTATTAAAAGTATGAAATGCAGCAGCTAATATATGTTTCGTTTTTGATATTTTATTGTCGTTGATCAGAAGAATAATATGGTTTCATGCGATCAACTGAAATAATTTGCTCTGGTTGCCTGTAACTTTTGGGGAAGGAAACTCGGTACATATTTGGGTTAATTTTTTGAACTACTCTGCAAGGCCCGATATATTTCTTACACCATCCCTCTGGTAGATCCTAGTAGCGTTTCGGGAAGTAAACGAGGATGTCATTACCTGGGGAGAACTCTTTTTGTGCGTGTTTGCTGTCATATAACCTTTTCTGGGCCTTATGATGCTTTAAGACATTTTGAGCTGCTATTTGGCGAACTTTAGGGAGTTCCTGCCGTGGGATCTGAATATATGGGGTCACGCCCATTTAACAATCTGCAAAGAACCTTGGTATATAACCTATCAACAAGAAATGAGGCGACTCTTTCATATTTGTTTGAATGGATGTGTTGTACGCAAATACGGCCTGAGCCACTTTCTCAGGGCAGCTATCATGTCTTCTTGAACATAAAATTTGAGTATATGCTGCAGGTTTTTGATCCCCGATTCCGCAAGTCCAGAGCGAGAATAGCAGTGGGCGGGGATAAATTTGAGTTCAATATTATACTTCTCTGATAAATTTTTCATTGCGTGACTCGTATGTGCAGCGTGCAGCAAATCCATAATGATGCTCTTTGGACATCCAAATCGTAGAATGGTCTCGTCTTTAATAAATTTAGTGACTGTCTCTGCTGATATGGTGTAAACTATTTTAGAAACCATATAACGTGATGCGTATTCTATTGCTACATGTATAAATTTCCTGGAGTTACCTACTGGAATTCCTCCAAAGGTATCAAAAACCAATTGTTCACCAATCTTGCCTATTGTGTGCCATAAAAGTTTTTCCTTAAACTTTGTAAACTTTATTTTTATGTGGGCCAGTGTGGTAACTTTGGACTTCGGCCCGTCACGATAAAAGTTCTTCATGTTTTTGTAGGTAACCTCTTGAGAGACTGGCAAAGTTTACATAACTTATGTCCCAAAAAGATTTCAGGTTAGGCCGATAATATTCTATAGGCATAACTTATAGACTTTACTAAAGCCAAAGTGTCCGGCTATCGGGTGAGAATGGATGTTCTCAAACCAAAGGTCTCGGATCGATTGAGGAATGCACAAAAGAAAAATTTCACAATGACGTGAATTTTTGTTTTCTGTAAAGAATATCATCCTTTAAACAATAAAGTTTGACTGCGAAATTGCTGAAGGTTTTACTGGTTCGAATCCCATTAGTGCATTTGTGAGGTTGGAAAAGAATGGGTCAGTTCTCTGGGCCTTTTTCAGAGTTTCTGCTGGGAAAATGTCATGGGTATACAAAACATTGTCTTCTAATGTATTGCTACGAATGACTAAGGAGTCTTCTGAATCCCTAACAAAGTCTCTTATCTTCTGGCGGTTAACTACATTTTTCACATGTTCTTATTCTTCTTTTTCTTCTTGACTGTTCTGTGACGATTTTGCAAACTGTGTATGTCAGATAAGGAAGGATTCATACCAGTTCCGTCGCAAACTGTGTATGAAGGATTGCTTCGACCCGTTGCAGTCGAAAAGCAGGAAAGGTTAGAGAGAGGCGATCACCCAGTCGTGGAGTGATGATGGTAGCCTAGATGTTCGGATATTTATAGGGTCCTTTCCTCCAAGTGCTAATTACCAAATATGAGTATTATAAATCTAAAATATTTTTTGCTAATGAGTAAAATTGATGACACAAAGGAGTGGTTTTTCATGTTATGCTAATGGCATCGACTGGTGACGGTATCTAACAAAACTTTTACAAAATATTCCTTCAAGTAAAAATCTGTTTTTGAATTTATAAATTAGTTTTTATTACTTTATCTCAAATAGAAAAACTCTGATTCGTGTAATGTTACCAAAATTACATAAAATATTTTGCAAGTCGTAGAATTAATGACTCATGCTACAATTATTTTATCACTTCTACCGTTTCTATAGTTTAAGGGAAAAACTTGGTGTGTCTTATTCCTAAATGTGTGTCCCTGTGTTCAAAGTTTTATCTATCGGTTGTTTGTTAAAATATAATTATGAATAGTTTGCTACATTAATCTTATGTGTTGCCTTTTAAATATCAGTGTTACTATATGTATATAAATTTCTTAAATTCAAGTTGTTCTTATATTTTTTAAACTTTTAATCAAGAAAAACAAACAGAGACTGTAGAGTTTCTTACTACTGCTATATAATACTTAGCCTTTAATAGTACATATTGAATACGAAAGTAATTGAATATTTTCTGCAGTTTAACAAGACAAAATATTCCGGAGCATGAATGTTTGGATGAATTGTTTGTCAATAAAGAAACTATTTCGATTAGTAAGTAAAACATTAATGTTAGACACTAGGTACTGTAAAACAAAAAAGCGTGACTATATCTTAGTATTTTATTCTATGCAAAAACAAAAGGCAGGAAATAAAGAACACTTTTACACATCACTAGTCCACTTTCTTGTTACGATAATGTACTGAATAAAAAAGAAACAGTTCACAGCACAAGATATTGATCGTTCAAACAAGTTAGGCATTAAAAAGCAAGTCTATCTTTTCCGATGCAATGACGAAATAAAATTAAAAAGTGCATGACATGTCACACAAAAGTTAATAATTTCAAGTTCAAGAAATGTTTATAAAACATATGCACTTTTTTCTTAAGGACATGTTCCCAGTGCACTGGATAAACAAATAAACAGTTCGCAACCAGTTAGAAAACAACTATATTTCCCAGTGCATTCAACAAAACTGTTAAGGGAAATCAAACATTCACTTGCACGATTACAAACTCTTTTTTTCATGTTATATAGTTTCGTTTCCACTTATACGTTCTATAATATAATGAGTTTGGTGTACATTGTTCTGTCAGTCATTTCACTTCTCTGAGGAATTCAGTTTCGCCTGAAATATACTACGGACGTCTTCCAAATGGCGGATTATAATTTTTGAAAGGCGCAACTGGAAATCTGCCGAGGAAATTCTAGTGTAGCAATGGATCATGTGAAACAGTTTGTGAAGCACAAGGACTGTAGTTGGATTCGTTAGTTTGTCCACCATATATTCATCATTGTCTGTTTGCTCACGCGTCCAATGTTCTTCAATGTCAAAATTAACTAGCATATGGCCGTGAAAAACATGAATTGCCACTAATATACAAAGACGTTTGACGACCCATCTATATAAATGGTAGGGTGGAAACCATGAACTGTGACGATTTAATTGTTCACTACATTTGCAGTATTAGATGTATCGCACTGAATATACAGTTTGCTCATGTCCTAGCATTAGTATCATCAGCAAAACACCTTCATTATTACTCTACTTTTTCCTTGAGTATAGCACGCACTTCGCCCTGATTGTGTGTAACATGTTTGGATAGTGCCATCTGGAACTGAATATAGGTGATCCGGAAACAGTGATGAACTTTCGTAAATAATATATACAGCACTTGTGCCATACTGGGTTCTTTAACTATATGAATATAGAGATTGTCGTTAGTCACCACAGTTGAACACCTCGCCGTCTTCTAATGCATAGTGGCATCCAATACACTTCAAATGGTACTGCAGATCCACCTTCAGTAATAGAGGTTCAACACACTCGAAACGGATGAAATCCAGGGCACACCAACGAGGTTCTTCAGCGGTTATTACTTTCGCGCAATGTTAGTTCCATTGTTGGTCCATTTCGTCTGATCTGCTTGTCACTTGTGTTTCTTAGAACTTGACTGTGTCTGGGTTGTACAGACACTGCGCGCGCACAAGTGTGGATGACGCATGCGTTAAGTGGATCACACAAAACACGCTATAATCTTAAACAAAATTTGTGGCATTCATTCTAAGTAATCACTGTTCATTACACATGTAAGCAAGGTTTAGCAGGATTCAGCAAAACTTGGAATTCACGAGAATAGCGTTTCATTTTTTCATAAAAACACTCCAGTGATGCAACTTCAACTAAATATTTACATGTTTGAGTACTTTATTCGTCTATTGGTTACTCATTGCAGGGGTTCTGGGTTTCATTCAGCTCTATGTTATGTTTTTTCTTTAGTGAGTGGTGTCACAATTGGAGTGGTAATATGTAAATATTTTTCCACTCTCCACCTCTCATTATCATAAAGGAAGTAAACCTACTCCTCCACCAACTAAATTCCAGCAAGCTATAACAAAAGGAGACTAAATACAATACCTTATAATCAGCCCCTGAACTATCGATTCCTCCTTCAATTCTGTTTTACCGTTCCTAGCTAGATTAGGACATATATATAAAAAGCTCTTTCAAGCTCAGAAAAAAAAACAGCTTGTACTGTGATTGTTCGTCTTTCTATCTACATCTAGTACCAAGTTCATTCTCATAATTCGATTCCTGGCCCTGTCACATACCTTAATTCAAATTTTCCATGACAATTCTCGTTAAGTTCATATTAAAACTGTCAATGTTGAAACAGCAAATCTTTACAGTATTTTTTCTCTTATAGAAATTAATCTAAAAACCATACATGACTCTGGCAATCGAGAACTTCGACTTCAGTCAAAGTTGTCTAAGGGCCTTAAAATTAAATTCGTTAGAGATCTTCAAAATAATACATGACTCTTATGCTTCTATTTGTAGAGACTAATGCTAGACGATCGATTTCAGTTTATATCATGTGGAAATTTATGGTACACATGAAGGTTCATACAATGGTCTGTATTTTACCCATTCAGTCTGAACCAATAATTTCAAATGTTAAAAAAAGTTATCACTAAGATCTTAAAATTAAACTCAACATGATTCTGTAAGTATCTGTATGTGAGTTTTTGATTCAATTTCTTATATTTTAGATAAATATTTACTAAGTGTCTGTTACTTTTAGTTTGAGGTGCTATCTCTTAACAAATGCAATAGAATAATGGAAAAGTGATTCCAACGTACTTTACACGATCTGATAACTTTATAATGGTACACAAAAACACCAGAGCCAATGATGGTCTGAATCCCAATTGGAAGCATGTAAAAACATATCAATCAACGTCGAAGCATAGTAGAATGATTCATACAAAATAAAGTTTAAGAAAGTTTTTACTAACACATTTTATGTATACTTCTCATGAACTCCTTTGGCTTATATGGTGAAAAAATAAAAGAGCGAGAAAGGTAACCATTGCTTATATGCAACGAAAAGTGCCTAAATGTCATCCAGATTGCATAAACTGGTGTTAAGATCAGAGAATAAGGGTTACTTTGATCAACAGCAAAATTGCTGTAAATATGCATTACGTCTTTCTTATAATTCCTTGAAATCAAGGTAAACGTACGGTAATAATTGCGTAACAGTTTCATTTAGTAATGTACTATTAATTGTATCTGCTGAGTTCTCTTTACTGTCCTGAATTCAATCATTTGAACCACGATTTTACAAATGCTGTTTTCGAATGCATTTACGGTCAAGGTGTGCTTTGAGGCCGTTGTCTTAGTTCTGTTAGTATGCGTTAAAGGATAAATACAAATATTATTTGTTCGGATCAAGTTTAAGAAAATAATGCTAAAAAATCAACTTGAAAATGTGTACATTTTAGTATTTTCATATTAACAACTATTCCATGGTTGTAATAATTTAATTGTTGTGTTCTCAATAGCTCAGAACTATCTCAGTCGTCTATATTTAACATTTATTTTTAGTTCAACAATTGTGTTATTATTTTCCTTGTGATAGTTAATTGACGAATCTTAATACACTTTTTTGTAGAATAATAATTACACATTTGGTTCATATTTCAAGAAATATAAAACAATTAATACAGTTCTTCATTTCCTGGGAGACTCACGGTTTTGATCCACGAATACATGGACCAGATTTTTCTCTCATGTAATGTCCTTTCGTCTTCCGTCAGTACATGGCGCTGTGTGTATATGTCGCGAGCAAATAAGCTGTCTGTTGGAAAGTTGCCCTCCAGAAAGACATCTGATAATATATGTCGCAACCTGGAATAAGACTTTTAAAATAAATAGTAAATTTGTTAATTCATTGTTTATCTTATTCTACTTTCATTACATAACGATATAATGCTAAACTTCAGTAAACGTATTTCGTACATTTTACGTTACAATGTGTACAGGTTCTGTATTATACATGTTTTCCAGAAGAAAATGTGATATCACGCTTGATTTCAATTAAAAGAGACGTGTGTCTCACAATATTTCCTTCAGGCTAGTACGAATATTTAGTTTTCTAGAAATGTGGTCTCAGCTTCAAGTGCTTTTAGAGATCTTTAAATTCTTCAAATTGTAGATTCGGTCTTTAGTGTTTTTAATCAATTACTCATAAAACTCGCATTATCGTTTCCTTACATATTTTTAAATGCTAATTCATGTATTATACAACTCATATGCAATAAGAGAAAGATACACAATTATTATTATTATTATTCCCTAAGAAGAGTGACTAATTATGTTACGCCTGTACTTATAAGATTGGTTCTTGGAATAATGCTGGGAGTTCTGTATCAATATATATAGTCAGCCTTCGTCTAAGATATCTAGCTAGGGTCCATAATTAATAAAGAATGCAAAATAGTAACAAGTTTCTGTATTTTCCGACACGTAAATGTCTTTCTAGTTCCTTAAAGAGACATCTATGTCCTTCTGTCTACTTTCCCCTCCTCTGAGTAAAAGATGCCTAAGGGTCATATTTAATAAGTTCAAAGTCTAATTCATAAATATATGACCGACAAATCAAATTCCATTTACCTTAGAACAACTTCTTCCTGAACTTGAACTAAATACGCCTAAAGGCTATATTATTCTCAGTTACAAAAGACGTATACTGGACAAAACTCAAAATGCCAAAATTCGTTCTCTATTGAAACCCATATTGGTTGTTGTACAGTATTATCCTTCATCTCCCAAACAAAATATGTAAGATACGGTTTCTGGCTGATTTCGAGAGTAAAAAGACATGAAGAGCGCTTAATCTAGTGGGAAGGATCTACCACTTCACTTCTTAACAATAAAGTTACATTGGCCAAGTTTATTTTCCATTCATATCCACTTTTAATTTGTAATCAGGGTTCAAGGATTCAAGTTCTGGTAGTCATAGGGAGAAGTGTTTCAAAGTCCAGGTACAACTGTAAGTTTCATCCTTAGAACATTGGCAGCTCCCTTAAAATGTTATAGATTAGTTCATTCATATCCACTTTTAATTTGTAATCAGAGCTCCAAGGATTCGAGTTCTGGTAGCCATAGGGAGAAGTGCTTCAGACTCCACGTAAAACTGTAGGTCCTGTCCTTAAAACGTCACCGTCTCCTTTAGGATGTTATAGACTAGTTCAATTTTCATTCATATTTACTTTTAATATGTCGGCAAAAAAATTCGGGCTAAATTCGCGCTAAGGGTCAAGTGGTTCGAAGCCTACGTTACACTGTAGGAGCAGTCCTTAAAACATCGCCTTCTTCTTTACGACTTTATAGAGTAGTCCATTTTACAGTCAAGTCCGGTTTTCAATTTGTAATCAAGGATTCCTGGTAAGGCAAGTCCGGTTTTCAATTTGTAATCAAGAATCCTAGTAAAACACAGCAGATTCAAAGCCTATGTTAAACTGTTGGACCAGTTCCTAAAGGTTTACCAACCGTAGCTCTAAACTCAATTCTCTCTATATCGTACTGTTCCAGTTATATAAGAAACAACTAAAACGACTGAACAGTTCTGCGACTTCTTAATATGTTGATTTTCGAACCCATTCAGACACTATAGTTGTACGGAGGCCTCTTAAGGTACAGGTATGAAAGTAACTAGCCATGATTTGACATATTTAGACGATCTGATTCGCGTAAATAAAATTACATTCAAAACATATTCTTATTTTTTTCTTATACAGAGTCTTATTACAAATAGAGGTACTGAGGCTTCCTAAAGTTTCACTATATCCATTCTTTGGTAACAAGGAACCCAAACTTACCAATTTCATGCATTGAATTGCTAGTGGTAAGAGTTAAATGCAAATATACACTCTGGTTTTCTTATACGTAGCCTTATTACAAATGGGACTACTGATGCCTCTTAATACTTGAAAAGTATCTTTCAAATAGTGAGATGTAATTATTATTTGTTTCATTCATATCATTTGATTTAGAAGAATAACACGTGATTCAAAATATAAAAGTTGATTTCTTTCTATCGATTAATGTTACATATATTGAGTGCGGCGGTCTCTTAAATTTCAAATATATCATTTCTATGCTAACACGTAACCTGAACTTAGCAGATTCATGCACCAGTTTGCCGATAGTAAAAATTCAATCCAAAAATATACTGTTCTCCTTGTAGCAGGCAATATTAGCAATACCTGGTACTGATGGGTCTTAAGTTTGAGTATCGGTAACTAAAAAATCAATTTATATATTCATAAATATGAAAATACTTACATTTATGTGATAATGGACTATTCTCCTCGTTGTAAAAACTCCGATAAACACCATCTTAAGCACCGTTTCAATGAGTAAAGTAAAGGACAACAGTAAGTCACACATTACGTAAAACACCACTTTCTGGAGTTTATAATTTCATGCAAGACGAATACATCACGACGGAAAACATTTGACCCATCTGTGTTTCGCTTTCCATATTGTTCTGCTTGAAGATTCTATAATCATTTCTTTCAAGCTAAGCTGTCTTGTCCCTTCCTCTCCCACTTCGATATAGATGCCTCTTCTGTCGACGCTAAAAAAAACATCATACGATCCCCCAAAAGGACTCGGCGCTTTGGTACGTAAATTACATTGACTCCTAAAAGCTTACCCCCATTAACAAAGTTCGTATTTTTTTATTCTTCAAAGCCGTTTCCCTAATTTAAAAGGAAAGTAATGAGTGACAGTTCAAAAACAATGATAAGTGGAAAAAGAACAAACGGTTGGTTTTATCACAATTTATAACTTTCCCTAAAAAGTGGTTTGTTGTTAACACACCTATCCATTCATTGACTCTTTTTGTCTTCGGCGTGCATGTTCTTGCAGACAGTGTGGAACCATAACCAAGATCGTATTTTAACTTTGGCTTTCTATTATCTCTCACCCTCAGAAACTAAAGACGGTACTATTTACCTATTATCTGGTACGAAAAAGAATTTATCACAAGCCGAATTTCATTATCACAGGTACTGTTTAAATATTCTAAAGACACTACGTTGCTATCTCTTTCTTAAATAGTGGTTCTATTGTTCACGTCCAGCTTCGACGTGTTTTTTGATCGCATTAACTAGGTACTGGAACTGAATCAAGACTGTGTTTTCTTAAAACACATTTCGAGCTACAGACGATAGAGCAATTAACTGTTGCTAGAAGCCTTACGGAAGCAGACTCCCGAATTCTAGAAGGCAGCTTGGAAATGATTCCTTGAATAATTTACAAGTTAACTCCTTTCAGAATTCGGCGACTGGAGACAAACGCTGTTAGAACCAATAGTTAACCTAGGTTGTATTGAAATCAAATACTGACAATTCAGATTAAATACAAACATCCTTCGAGAACGTGTAAGTTTCACAAAGTACAACAATCGGAAGACATAAAACAAAGTGCAAATAATAGTCAAGGCTTTTCAAAGTGAGGAATTAAGTCTCAGTCAACCACGGAAATTATCAGCTACAATCCAAAGCGAAAAGTTTACTTACTTGGACCATGCTGTCGTCTTCGATGTGTCTTATGTAAAAATTGAGATCGAAGTTTGGGCTGGAACTAGATTACTCAGGGTTAATGCTAATATTCTATTAAAAGAGCTAGGGGTCATTCAAATAACCCTGGGGCAGTACTTTAAATCTATAAGTCCCTAAATTTGATAAAGTGAACGATGTACAGTCGCGTGATTCTCCCGTAATTAGAATACAATAATATGCGCTCTTCAGATCAAGCTGACAATACCATAGCTTGCCTGGGATACTAGTCAAAATTTCATGTACACTAGGGAGGGCGGTAGTATGTAGTACAGCCTTACTGTTCAATTGTCTCAGATCCAGAAGGAAACGGTATTCCCCACTTGGTTTCTTTATAAAAAAAACGCTGGCGAATTGTACGCGCTTTCAGTGGGTTCGATAAGATCGTGTTCAAGCAAAAGATTGATTTGTTCTTGAATGTGTGGACGTATTGCCTCTGCAATTGGATAAGGGGGTCTTCTAAAAGGAGTCCTAGTCGTGAGCTCTATGTGATGCTCATAATTTCTCACTCTACCTACCCTGGTCTTATTCCAGGCGAAAACGTTTCGCATATTCATAACAAAGATGCAAAATGTTAGCTCTGGTTTCAGGCTTTGCATGTTTACCAATTTTATTTTTTCAGGATCGAAAAGCTTTCTGTCTTCGTCTAATACGCGTTGATCTGCGTCCAGGTCATTTTGAACCATGTGGTAACATTCCTGTGCAGATGGGGTATAAACATCCTCAGCCTTACCTATTTCTGCCATTTTTGGGATAGTGATTTTATGCTCAAAAGAATTAGTTACTTCCACTATTTTTTAATTAACAACCTGCAATTTTACAATTATTTTAGATCTAGGAGGACAGCAAACACTTTCTGAAATAACAAATTTCGGATATTTGGCTTGATCAATTAAGTAATTCACTTTCTCCGATACTACAAATACGTCATTTGGGTTAGCCACAAACTTTGAAGGCGGTTTACCAAAGCGTTTTAACGTTAGCATCTTTTTTATCGAAATCCACAATCGCACCATGCAGAATCAATAAGTAATTTGCAATTAACATAGTGTTGTTTGCAAAATTATCTACTATTCAAAATGAGTAACTATAGCTATTTGACCTAAAGTTAACTCCGTTTGAGTAATTCCTCATATTTTCGTATCACTATTAATTTTTAGGATTATTTTTCAACACACTTCTGTCAATTAGACTAATCTGAGATGCCGTTTCAATGACAGTATTGTACTGTTTGCCGATTGTACTATGACAGTATTGTATAATAATATTACCGTAAACCGTATTGTCTCGGCATTCGAGAGGACATTTTATGATCTTATGATAGGCTGCAGCATGGCCTGTGTCAACCACAGCTCTTGTTAGTTTAAACATAGCGCTCCACTTGGTTTCAAACAAGCGTCTTTCGTGTGGTTCGCCAATCCACAATTTGTGCAGTACAACGTAACCGTCGGGGTTACCCTTACTTCCTGTATTTCCGGATTTGCGTACTGGAGTGCTGGGACGGGTGTTACCTGTTGTGTTAGTTGTTGGTAACGAAATTCTTGATTGTACTCTTGCTGTATGGGGTATTGATAGTTACCTACATACTGAGGAGGATATGCCTCCTGATAATTTCGGGCATAGACACCATTAGCGTAATTACCTCTGTTATATTGAGTGTTAGTGTACACTCTTCCACGTCCCCGATAACCATCTAAAGCGTTATTACCCCGATGATTTCCTCTGTGTTGTTGGAAATTACCTCTGCTGTTATTGGAGTAATTGTTATAATTACCTCTGATTGAATTTCAACGATATTGTTGGTATCCACGGTTATTTGATTGATTATAGCGAACTCTGAAAATTACCGCGTAGAACACCGCGACCTCGTTGTTGACTGCCATTAGCATCGATATTTAGACTGTTATTATTATTGTGAGGTTTCCGTTCAATCATCAAAGTAAGCTTTTGAAGCTGTTTTGCTAAATCGTCTGTTGAATCAGATTTATTTTTAGCCTTACTAATTTTCTCGGGAACCTTGTGTTTCACTTTCTTTGAGTGCTTTTTGTTTTTCCAATTTTGCATTCCATGAGAATGTCGTTGGGCCGTTGCACCTTTGTTGGAAGGCAAGTCAGATTCAGAATTTGCTGACTCAGTTAATGTTGAACTATTGGATTCCTTGGAATCTGTATCGGATTCACCGATGTGCTAGCTGTGTCACATTCAACATATCGCTTATGCTTTCCTTTTACTAACTTACGTAAAGTAGGCTTTGATTTATTTAAAGCTTTTAATTTTCTTTTCAGCTTTTAACACTGAGTTTGTTCGCTTCAACAGCCACTAAAGTTTTCAATAATGACTCAACGGTTTCATAATTTTGGGTTCCTACTCAATCCATACGATAAGGAAGTAACCTTGTGCCAATTATTTTAACTTGGGTTTCTTCCGGCATTTGAGATTCGTATTTGTGTATGAGGAACATCTTATCGTAAACATAGTACCTCACAGATTCAGTTTCCTTTTGAATGCGATCACGAATTATTTGACCTCCATCGACTTTCGGATTTATCCTAGTAAATGACTGTATAATTGCCTCTTTAAATTGTATGACAAGTCGTTAAGCTTTTTCTTTTCTATGCGCGTGAAATAAACCCACACCAACTAACCAACTGAAATCAGAACAAACTGAACCATGTCGCCTGAGAACACAAAAGGTTCAAAACGGGATAAGCGCCGGGCAAAAAGAGCCTAAGTGATGAACATCAGAACACTCCGGATGCTCCCCAGTGAAGCCTCGACAATCTTCAATACCAAAAGGTACCCGAAAGTGTGTCTTACACCTAAAGAATGGTAAGAAAGAAAGAAAGTGAACTTCACTTTCCGTGGACAAGTGAATAACGCTCGCGAAGAGTCAACAATGACACTCAGACTGGAAGCCGGCCAGCTGGACCAACTCAAGCGGGTCACTCGAGAGCTAAGTCACGACTTCACCAGCCAAGGTCATGTTCCACGGCCACATAAGGTACGAGAAAAAATAAAGCATCAAACTAATGAATCAAAATTAGTATCATCTCTTATCACCAGGACACGCCAGTACCGGAAATCCCGAAGAGGGTGCACACGATTACCGAAGGATAATTAAAAGTCCGAAATATAGCACAGATATAGACATGAGCATAAGCGATGGAAAAGAGTGTGGGGAGACAGAGAAGCAAAGAATTCCTCACCTCACCAGAGATGAGAGCGCAGAGAACAACCCACATCACCGCATAGAAAATGCCGCAGTAGCCCAAGCCTCCATACACACAGACTTCAGACTGGAGGCGATAAACCAAAGTTTATCCATAAACTTATGCAAGTCACCGAAGTTAACTTTAAAACTCAAATAAGAGAAAATGTGGCAAACATAAAACATTCTGAACCTCTCAGAACAACGAGCGAACAGTAAACGGTCTCACGCACAAGTAATGGACCACGTACTACAGTCGGACCTACAGTTGAAAACTGCACCAGTGACATTCGCCGTATTCTAGAGGAAAGAGTAGGAGAAATAAAAGTTCTAACATACTACCTATCCGCCAAAAGACAGCGATATTGTCCGCTAGTGTAGGAAATTTTTGAACTCAATATTAACGTGAAAATCCATAATTAAAACAACACTGAAAGTTTAATGTGCGTGCACTCACCTTAATACAAATTAAATTAAATTCACTAAAACATTTGTACTATGCGCGATAGTGTAAGCTCAAGATATATCTGCATAAAGCATCATGGTTCAAATTAACCTAAATATTAGCTACCACTACATGCAATTTCAATAAAATATGTAAACCATTTTTATGCATTGTTTATTTCAACAAAAACGACAGAGATCAAGTTATTGAAAAAATTATTTTAAAATTCATATTTTCATATGCATCGAAGTTCATTTGAACGGGAAAAAATCTATTGTATTTGAGTTGAAATTAACATCTCTTGAGGAGAGAAACCCGACAGTTCATAACTTCGGTTTGAAAAAAAAAGTATGTTAGAAATCACTATTCAGTATATAGAAATTCATTCAGTTATACTCTAGATGAAATTTAAGCTTTGACAAAAAATCGTTTCGTTTAAAACTTTAAAGTTCAAAACTGATTGTATGTAAAAATAATACTAAAATTCACTGTTTTATACATAGAAGATATCGATAGTATTAACAAATATTCGAAACTTCTGACCCTTTCCAACTGTATCACTGTTACTATAAAATATGAGTCAGTTCCACTGTAAGCACTTTCAATATTACATCATAGTATGACAAATCAAAATTTCTGACAATTTATCGGTGTTTCGAAATAAATATTTGAAATTTCATAATACAAATTTGGAAATTTTATGGGTTTAGCGATCAGACAGTTTTTGAAAACTGGTTAAAAATTTAAATGTGAACTAACGGTACGGAACCAAAGCCGACAAAACAGGGTACAGATACTCAACCGATGCCGAACGAATAAAGCACGTATGGTGAGCTTATTGCACTAAACGTCTCGCATGAGTATCTAACGAAATTCATATTGGGAGTGCAGAAGCACAATATTACTTATATCAATAAAACATTAAATAAATAAGTAGAGAAATCAGAGATCTGTTAACGGACTTAAGCTTAACTAAATCACAGCATTACGGCATATGGTCGACCTATGTTCCCTTACCTAGTTTAGCCAAGCATGTCGAAAAATTGACCTTGCACTAGAAAGTTTACATCTAAACTTTTACGCATAGTGCACAAATAATTCCCACTACCGAAAAGAGAATTTAGAAGTAATTAATTTATGATTGAGAAAGTTCAAAACTCGAAAGATATAATTATCCACTGATATTCAAAGATGTCTTCTCGTTGTGCATCCAGCATAGAGGAAGATGTCACGACAAAATTTCAAACTTCAAAATTTAATAATTTCCTGGTAAGCGAACATGGTTTGATAATTACTTCGCTAATTTTGACGTTACCTGAGGCAGGAACACTGATTTAAAATACGAAATGAAGGTTAAAATATATTTTAAAAAACTTCGGAGAGGATCAGTGTCCTGCTACCATATTTGACAGTAGCTGTCTTCAGAATCCTACTACAACTACCTTCTTCATCGACAGATGACGAACGCTAGCCGGAAGAACAAAATAAACATAAAAACAGATCTCAATTTCCGAACAAATAAACCAATTATACCTGAATTCTGGCACACTGAATGAAAATTCAAAAACCCAGTATATCTTAAAACTAGAAATAAATAATATATTACTTAATATAAGAAAATTAATAAGTTTAGCGAGCAAGGAATTCTCTTGGCGGAAAGATCTGCCAATGATATAAGACCACATACCTGAGATTAATCGAGATTTGGTCCTCTCAGGGATGCTGACACTATCACCTAATCAGAAAATAAGTAATAAAAAAGAAGAAATGAAGATACGTCACAAAGTAGTTCAAGAAATAATTCTTTGCTCCAAGAAAGCTAAACAAAAGAGAATCGAAAGATCAATCCATTGCTCGTAAACTTGAAAAAAAAAGTTCAAATAGTATGGATGACACAGCGATCACAATAGTAAGAATCCTTTGGCATTGAAGCTAAACATGGAAAATCCGTAAAAAAAAATTGAATGAAACAAACGGAACGTAGCTCCAAGGTCGTTACACGCAATTTAAGCCAATTTCGATTTTTGCCTGTAAACTTGCTTGGAAACATCAGTTTTGCTTTTTCGTCATCCCAACCTAATTGGGTTCTGACGTCATCGTAAAGTTTTACAAATTCTTCTATTGAATCTTTTTCTACATCAAATTTTGGTATTGGCAACGTGTGATGGTTTACTGTCACATAATTATTGACCGGTGGCGGTGGAGGAGGAGGATTCATTTTTGCAGTGCGTGCTACCTGACGAGTGAAATGTTGTCGAGGAGCAAGCTCCTTTTGTTTCTTTTTGTTAGTCCGAGGATTACTGACCTCAGTAACAACTTTAAATAAGGTGTCAAGTGAAGAACTTAACTCATCAGCCAATTCTTCGTATCTTTTCCGTTTTGACATTTTATGATTGCATTAATAATCTATTCCGGTTATATTAAAAAGCTAATTTAAAGTAGTGGTTAAATAAAGACGATTTACTGATTTCCTAACACCAAACCTATACCACGAATAAATACACAATTATGTTCAAAGTTCAAACTAAATTCTAATAAATGGTAACATAGAACAAATGTCGTGATGGTAACCTAAGCATTGAACCTAATCCTAATATTTGCAAATATATATATAAATGATTGAAACATTAAATGTACAGAAAAGAAGAAAAGGATGGGTTTCGATACTGATTTCCAGCATCTTGGAATTTCACTAGCTCGAATTTAAACTAAAACTTCGGAAACTAAAAAATTGATACTGCTTTAAATTGAATTTAAAGCATCCAAAAACATCTCCACCATGTTCATGTCCAGCTTGGGCGTGTTTCTTGATCTCATTAACTTCGGTACTGGGACTGGATCAAGACTGTGTTTTCTTAAAACACGATAGAGCTACAGACTATAGAGCAATTAACTGTTGCTAGAAGCCTTACGGAAGCAGACTCCCGAATTCTAGAAGGCAGCTTGGAAATGATTCCTTGAATAATTTACAAGTTAACTCCTTTCAGAATTCGGCGACTGGAGACAAACGCTGTTAGAACCAATAGTTAACCTAGGTTGTATTGAAATCAAATACTGACAATTCAGATAAAATACAAACATCCTTCGAGAACGTGTAAGTTTCGCAAAGTACAACAATCGGAAGACATAAAACAAAGTGCAAATAATAGTCAAGGCTTTGCAAAGTGAGGAATTAAGTCTCAGTCAACCACGGAAATTATCAGCTACAATCCAAAGTGAAAAGTTTACTTACTTGGACCATGCTGTCGTCTTCGATATGTCTTATGTAAAAATTGAGATCGAAGTTTGGGCTGAGTGTTTGACAACACTTCTATTTAAAAGTTTCTGCCCGTGAAGAGGCAGGTTGTATTAACCTCGGTTATTTACTTAAAAACGTCAAAACATTCAATTATACGTCACAATGAGTTGTAGCTTTTACTTTTCCTGGTTTACCAAGTCAAGCAGTTTCTTTGACTATACTGTATGCAAGACCCGGAAATCTGCCTAAGATACACGTTCTCTGTCGTTGCTATTTTATTTCCGAGTTTACATTCTTTGAATCGTATGACACTTATAAATCAAGATACTTTTCTTGCTCTCTTATTATGTTGTGGTCCATGCTTTCTATCCATATTATGACTTTATATGAAAATAAAACAAAATACAATCAATTAATTTTGACAAATTCGCGTTCTGGAATACTATAGTTAAATTATATTCCCATATCAACCAGGGCAGAAGTAAACGCGCCGCCAAAACAATTTCCTAGTTATTCAAGTAAGATTCAGAGCCAGAGAATAATAATATCAACATCACAGATACCGCAATTACACCACTAAAGTCAATTTATAACCATCATTATACGCAGACGCAATTTCAAGTAATTTATTGTGCCAGTATAAAGAACAAATTTATGTTCCTTTTAAGAATATTCAATTTTCTCAGTCCGTTAAAGAATACCGCTGTATACACGATTGGGTTAATTTATTATCAGCGTATCATATCATTTATTATCACATCACGTACACATTACATGATCACCTTATCACATTACTCATCGTGATTTATGCGTACCGTCAACTATGGTAATGGTAAGGGATATTACGTATTCCACACAGCACATCACCTCATCAAAACACCCATGGCGGCAATAACACCTCAAACCATCTTCACTTAATTTATTATGTTCTCTTTCTTGATTACTCCTTGTTTTAAGAAGCAAGACAAGCTAAAAGTAATTTCCATATTAAACCCATAAATCATTGTGATTTATGTGTACCCTAAACTACTGACTCCAGATGGAATAACTTGCTGCTGGAGTTAACTGCGACTCCAGGTGGAATCACTTGCTGCTGGAGTGAACTACGACTCCAGATGGTACCATTTCTGTTGCTATATACTGATTCTTCTTGTAGAAGTGTAATGGCTACTTCTACTTATAAATGATTTTCAGTTGAATCAGCGTTAGTGTTAAAACTTCATTATCTGTTAGTTTCTCGGCTGTATTCTAGGATGATTATCTATTATTATGGTCATGCCGCTTTGACTTAACGCCATGACCATACTTTGTTAGACCACTCTTGGCATGGTAGAAGGAACTCTAATTGTAGACTGAATTAAAGTCTCTCTCTCGACATCTGTTCAGATGTGGCGTATAATTTCTATCTTAAGCTGAATTTCTTAAATGCTGTTTACTATTAATAACTATATAGAATGGAAACACGTCTGCTACTTCTTATTTAACTAATAATAATAATTATGGCTTAATTACTTCTTGCAGTAAAAGCACAACTGCTACCTTTTAACTTAATTACCTCTTAATGTTTACAAGTAATACAACTTCTATTCGTACTGTGATAATGATGATTTTTCCTCCCTTATACATGATTATATATATATATATAAATAACTTGTCATAACATGGTTATAGTTTCAATCTCGTCTTCCTTGTAGAACAAGCCACCGTTGACTTAGTGACAAGCTTCGTTAAATTTCCATGTACGCATGCCTCTAATAGGCTTATTATCTGCTTTCTCACGCCTTCTCTTTTCCAGATGATTGATTTTCCTTCATTATTGTCTGGGAAGATTTTGAACTTTACCTTAAGAGATTTGTTTCGTTTCTGCTTCCTAATAGAATTATTCGGAATGTTACACGAATGGCTGGATAGTTTTCTGCTTATGATATATGGATAATGGATATCGTCTATCTTCCTCTTGGTATTGAAAACTACATTATCTCCTGGTATGGTCTCTCTTTCAACAATATCTTCACTCAATGTTCACTTTCACAACTCCTTTCTCCCGTTTGAATGTATACGTGAGGTGTGGGTCTTCGTCTTCTTTCTTCATTACGTCTTCCTCTGGGAATTATGGTACTTCCATTAACAACCTGGGTATTTGTTTTTTTTTTCAAAGCCTCGGTGTTATCATCTGCATCTGCTCCATATATTAGGTAGTTGTCGTTAATATCTACTTCGGATTTGCTAAGCTTCTCTCCTGGATCATATTCCTGTTTTTGGTCATCGAGCTTCTCTCCTGAATCTTGATTTATATCATTCGAATTTTGGTTATGGTTATCTGATGCTTTATCCATCTCATCCTGGTTGAACTGATCATCTAGGTCCTGCTTTGGATTACTGGATTCATGTTCCTGGTCCTGCTTTGTATTACTGGGTTCTTGTTCCTGGTCCTGCTTTTGGTCATTGAATTTCTTGTTGATGTACTGCTTTTGGTCGCTAAAGTCCTGCTTTTGTTCATCAAGCTTTCGGTTGAATTTTCGATCCTGGCTCTTGAACATTTGTTGCATCTGCTGTATCAGCTGGAACCAGGGAGTGTTACCAGCTTCTTCCTTTCCTCTTTGTACTTGTTCTCCTGGCTCCATTGTTCCTGCTCCTTTATTCTTGTCCTTTATCTTACTACTTCTCCGAGGATGTACCATCTCAAAGGTTGCCTCAATTCCAGATATTCGTTCGGGACTCGTATCGCTTTCTCGATCACTTTTATTATTACTCTTCATTTTATGGATATCCGTATTACTCTATATATGCTTTAAATACTTCTATATTATATATGCTTCCTTCTTGGAGCGACTGAAGTATCTTCTCCGTAAATCGACGAACATCAACTGCTTGAATAGGCCGGATATCCACTCGATATCGAGCCCCATGTTGGGCGCCAAATAAATGTTACGTACTACCACCCGAACGTACCCTGTCTATATTGGAAATAATTAATATATGTGAGGCATTTGTATCTATTTTGACTCTCCGGCTATGGGCGTAGGATTTTGGATTAAACCTCTGAGGCAAGATGAGATTAGGATTGACTGACCAACCCGGGGGAACATATATGATACATTTTCTACAATGTATATGGATATGTGGTCCGCCTCCTACTACAGGAGACCGAGGGATGTATGTAAAGGACAATGTAAGCAAAGGGGAACACAAGACAACAAACAAAAGCAAAGCAAATAATATTCTCTTTAGCACCTTTATTTAGAGCTGCGTCCACTTCAGGAGTTCTAGCAGAACTGACTTTACAAACATCTTGCACTGTTGACATAGGTACATGACATAGATATTACAATAAAATTAGACTGTTGTTCATAGAAGTTTTACATGATTTGGTAAATAATTTTCTATATATATCGAAAGTCCTTAGTATTACTTCTTATCAGTAGAAAAACCCTTCGGGGTAACGCGAAGAGTGACGCAAGAATTCTGCTCACAGAAGAAGTGATATCCATTTTGCGAGTGACTTTGTTTGTGTCACTTTGGTGGAAGTGTTTCCTTTCTAATAAAATTAATAAAATTAAGAGACTTAGTATCCTCCCTTCCGCCATAGTGACACAAACAAAATCATTCGCAAAATGGATATCACTTCTTTTGTGAGCAGAATTCTTGCGTCACTCGTCCCTTTACCCCGAAGGGGTTTTTCTGCTGATATCACTTATTTTGTAAGGCTCCGTATCTCGAAAACGGTAACTCTTATTTAAAAAAAAACTAAGCATCAATTTGCCTCTACGAGGCCCGCAATTGACCCCCAAACCCCCCTAGTAGCAACCAAAGTCATAACCTTTGAACCCCTTCACCGATTTTTAACTGTTGTACGCCGTTTGAAAGGTATTGAAGCGTAGATTACGATTCCGCAAGTTTATGCCTCCTATATGGTCTGGGATCAATGCTGTCATCAGAAATGTGGAATTTAGATATTTTTTTCGAACCGCCCTAGGGTGTCCCAGGGAGGTTCTACTGGTCCTTTTTTTTTTTTTTAGTATGGCAAAGAGCTTTCAAATGCATGTTCAAGCATCAAAATCGTGCTTATAGTTCGCTAGATCCCAAATTAGATGTGTATTTATGAGTACCGCTAAGAAATGTGAGCTAGCGTCACTCGAAGAGCTACCGTTCTTTATGATTATGTATAATATCTTTGGTAGTTATAATGTGTCAAAAGTATTTACGCCAAAATAATAAATTTAGGTATACTAAAGTTTTACAAAGGGTGTATGTCATAAGCTTCGGCTGATAATTTTATAAATATATTTAATATTTGCAAAATCGAAAAGGTGATTTTATATAAACTATTGAGGGGTCTCATACTAGAATATTGGCATCTCATAGGATGCGAGGTGACGTTACAATGAATGTGAATTTTAAACTAGCATCGCATTCATAATCGTGACGGACCAAAGTCAAAGTCATTAAAAAATGACCCATACAAAATAAAGTTTACAAAGTTATTTTTTACAAAGTCAAGGCTAAGTTGAAGGTACAATCCGGGCATTTACCTGGTGTGACTGAGAAAAACTCTGAAAAAAGCTGTCAGGATAGTCAGCTGCTGGTATCTAACCCAGGATTTACCGAACGCGAAGCCAACGTTCTACCAACGGAACTACAGCCGTTCAGTATGAGTTTATGTTCTTATCTAATTGCTTTGGTTGCAACCCATAATCATGCCTTTTCTTATTTTAGTTCAAGATGTTTGTGAAAATTTTGTCTCCTGGATATTTAAGTAGTTCGCGCAATTATGGCAATTATTGTGTTAACGATTTCACAGTACGTGTCTAAATTGACTAAACGTTTTAAAGCTGTTAGATACATTCGGATCAGGCGTTAAGTGCTAAATTGTCTCTCAGCCTTGATTCAACATTCTAAGCATTTTTTTATTCATATTACAGGTCTAAATAGAAAATGTTATTCTAGGACATTAGGGTTGAGTTTAATATCCCAACAAATAGTAAATTAAAATAAAATTACTGCACATTAACTGGTGGTACCACGGCACTACTAGCACCACCCATGCTCACGCCCATGATTAGTATTGCTATATATTGTTCAATAGTTCAATATAGATATTGCTACAGTCCTCTTTCAAATATTAGCAGTGAGTCTGAGGAAGGAATTTACCTACAAATATCGACTGAATGTTTATTATCACTAAGTACCTACAGTCCACATATAAGTAAGCTTATTGATAAGCATGTTAGAAGGATAAAGTTACGAAAACGGAGGTTCTTTTTTCTATACGATCGACTTGTAATTGTACTGTTTAAACTGTTTCACATGTTTTGTAGTAAAGGTTCTAGTTATCCCGAAACCATTTGAAAAAGTTGAAATCTTTATTCCATTGACATTATTAACTGTAGCTTAGTATACTGTACTTATAAATACAAAAGCAAACCTTACTTATAAAGCACCCATCTCCACTTCATCTTCTTCGCAGTGTTGATTACATCCTCTACCTTTGTTTGTGCGCGAATCCATTCATTTATTTTCCTATCCATCCTGGTTATTCCTAGCATGCATCTCTCCATTGCTCTTCTTCTGTGACTCTCAATCTTTGAGTCGTTTCCGCATTCAGTGTCTAAGTTTCACAGCCATACATCATCACGGGTAAGACACATTGATTATAAACTTTACGCTTCAGACACGTTGGTAGATTGCTTTTGAAAATAAAGTGTAGTCTTTCAAACGAACTCCACGCCATTTTACATCTTCTATTTATTTCATCAGTCAACTTAGCATTGGATGTTTTGAGCTGGCCTAGGTAAACATACTCATCAACTATGCCTATTGTCTCTCCGTTAATCTTCACTTCCTTCTTTGCAGCATGTTGGTTGTACATTACTTTGTTTTACTTAAGTTCATTTTAAGGCCTATTTTCGAACTCTCGTTACTCAGTTCTTCCATTCTGGTTTGTAGTTCTTCTGCACTTGAAGCAAATAGGACTATATCATCAGCGAACCGTAGGTGATGAAGACATTCACCATTAATTTTAATTCCAACTTCATCCCAGTTTAAATTTTGGAACACTTTCTCCAGGACCGCAGAAAACAGTTTTGGACAAATTGAATCTCCTTGCCTTACCCCCTTTCCATCTTTAAACTTTCCACTTTCTTGATGTAGTCTAGTGACAGATGTGGCAGTGGAGTAAATGTTTCGCAGTAACTTGATGTATGCACTTTCGATGCCTTGATGTTCAAGTGATTTAAGTACTGCTGACAACGAGACTGAATCGAAAGCTTTTTCAAAATCTATGAATCAAAACATAGTGGAAGTTCATATTCATTAGTCCTTTCCATAACTTCATTCAATGTTTGTATGTGGTCCATTGTGCTAAATCCACGACGAAATCTGGCTTGTTCCCTTCCCTGGTTAAAATCTAAGTCTCGTTCAATACGATTCAAAATGACTTTGGTGAACATTTTGTATAGGACTGACAGTAAACTAATTCGTCTGTAGTTTTCGACGCGTTCTTTGTCCCCTTTCTTGTATAACAAACTGATAACAGCGATATTCCAACTTGAGGGTATTTCTCTCTTCCTCAAGCACATCGAGAATAATTTAGCAACTTCCTCTTTCATCTTTTCACCTCCCCATTTTAACATCTCTGCTGTGAGTCCATCTTCTCCTGGTGATTTTCCGTTCTTCATCCCTCGAAGTACTTTATCCACTTCTTCTTTCATTACGTCTGGGACATTAACATCAATTTCTTCTGAGTCTTCATTTCCTAGTTCTTCCTCGGAGTAGTACAATTCTCTGTAGAAATTTTCAAATATGTTTATAATTTCTTCCTTATTTCTGGTTACGGTCCCATCTGGTCTCTTAACTGCAATTATTTGCTTTTTCCCAAACATGAGCTGTTGTTTGGCTTTCTTCAGGCTCTTGTTTTCCTCGATTGTATTTCTAACAAGTTTTCGTTTTACCTTCGTACATCCTCCCTTATTTTCTTCCTTACGGTTTTATTTAATTTTATGTACTCAATCCTCTGTATGCAATTTTCCTCTTCTTTCATTTACTTTCTTTTCTTCATCAATAACTTAGTTTCTTCTGAGATTTTGCTCTCTTCTTTCTTTTTGATGCCTGCTATTTCCTTGGCTGTTTCCCTTATTATCTCAGTCAGTATTTTATTTCTGCTATCGATGTCTTCATCCTCTAACTCTTTCAAGGCGCATAATCTGTTGCTTAGTTCTACCTTGAATGTCTGTCCGTGTTTTCCTAGATTTTCCAGATCTAAAACTGGCAGTTTTCCTCTTATAAGCCTCTTTCTCTCAAGTCTAGTATTTAGTTTCAGCTTACATCTCACTATCCCATGATCACTCGAGACTTTGAAACTGTTCAAAACAGACACGTCTTGCAGAATTTCCCTGTTATTCGATAGAACGTAGTCTATTTAGTTTTTAGTCCCATTTGGGTCTTTTCATGTTCACTTCCTTTGGGGCGGTTTCTTGAAAAATGTATTGGAAATGAACAGTCTGTTGGCTTCTGAGAATTCCACTTACGTCTCTTCTATCTTGTTTCTTTTGCCAAATCCAAAGTTTCCCACTTTCGTGTCACTGCTCTGTTTGGTTCCTACTTTCGCATTGAAGTCTCCCAATACCGTGTGCCCTGCCGGTAGTTCCAACTGGTCTTCATTCTTCCTCCACATTTCTAACCTATAGTCCTATGATGTCCCACTTCATCCTCTTAAGTTCATTCTGCAATTCTTCTAATTTGTCCTCTCCTGCAAGTGACTGACAGTTGAGAGTAGCCACGTATAGATCCGTTCGAGTTGCCGTGTCGGTGTCCTGGCAGTCTACAGTCCAAACCAGGGCATTTTGACCCTCTGACTTCCTGCAGGACTGACCGCTGCCGTTGCCAGCTACATTCCGTCCTCCGGGCAATGAAATCCTCCGAGGCTGTATCCTTACTTGTGCTATTATGTGTAAAGAAAGGAGGGGTGCAGACATTTGACTCACCACGCTATCAGCTAATGCGGGTTGGTGAGCAGCCCATCCATGTTCGTTCGCCAAGCAGTTGCTTGGGTACTAACAGGCCCCACGACGTTCACGTATGGATTGGACATTAGGCGTCTAGCCCGGTCGGTTTCCTTAAGCCTTAGCAAGCGGAACTAAGGGGTCTCCTCCCAGTTAATGGCAGAAGCCTTTTGGGGCGACAGTCCCGGTTCGCCGGTCCTGTCCGTATATGAAAAAGTAACAATCAGGTCTCACACCTGTCTTTGTAGCGATATGAAGTCATTTTTGAGTGAAAATAAAATTATGTGAACAACTCAACCAAGACTCAGAAGTATGGCATGCATAGAACATAACTTTCCAATACTTAAAAGAACTACTGATCATGTAATAGCAAGGTAAAGTTGAATTGTCAATCTTCCTATTAGGTAAAAAAAACTAAAATCGAGATCAACTCAGTTCATAAAGTCTCCTTAATAACCAAAGATGAAATGGAGGCAACTTCCGATTTTTTCTGTACATCAAGCCTCTGTAGGTACAGATACAATTGATATTAAAGAGTGAAAAGTATGTGACTGGACCGGGGATCGAACCCGGGACCTTTGGGTTACCGTCCCAATGCGCTACCATCTGCGCCACCCAGTCGACCCCTTTCCCACTCACACACCTTTCACTCATGCTGTCGATGTTCTCTCTCGAAACCATCTGGAGAGTACCACAACTCCTAGTTGTGCTTGGACTTTCCTGTGTCTCATAATGGTGAACATCTCACACGGAAGAATTAATATCCGTGGAAAAGTGGAAAAGGGGTCAACTGGGTGGCGCAGATGGTAGCGCACTGGGACGGTAACCCAAAGGTCCCGGTTTCGATCCCCGGTCCAGTCACATACTTTTCACTCTTTAATATCCCCTTAATAACTTTTGTCGTCTGCCCCTGCCACATTTGAGATCTTTAGTGAAGTCAATATTAATTACATATGCGCTCTACTGCAGTTTATACAGGGTGACCCGAAAAAAACTCCCACATTTGAAAGGCTAATAAAATAAAAAGTATTGCAGATATGAACTTGTTTATTAAAAAATATAAAAGAGGAATGAAAACAGTTTGTAATGACTAAGGTTCGAAAAGCGTCTGGTAAGTGTTTGTTTAGAAAATTACATCTGGTAAGTGTTGACCAATCTTAGCAATACACATTTACCGTGAATGTTAACCCTCTTCTTCAAATGAAAATGAGGACCAATGATGCCATCTCTGTAAATTTCACAAAAAGAGTCACTTTATCAGAGTACAATGGTTTATCGTGCAGGATCCGGGGGTTATGATCAGACCAATAGCGTAAATGTTATTTGTTTGCATAACCACTTAAGTGAAAATGTGCTTCATTACTAATCCAAGTTACCTTAAATCCAAGGTTTATGCACATCGGCCCCACACTCTACGACCTCAAGAGAGAAATTCAAAAGGGGGAATCAGCTTTTCCACAAGACATGACACGTCGGGTGATAATAAACTTCAGAAATTGTTTGTGAATGTGTATTGGTAAGAATGGACAACATTTACCTCACGTACTTTTTAAAATATAAACACTTACTAGACACTTTTCGAACCTTAGTCATTACACACTGTTTTCATTCCTCTTTTATATCTTTCAATAAGCAAGTTTCTATCTGCAATACTTTCTGTTGTATTAGATTTTCAAATGTGGGAGGATTTTTGATCAATCTGTATGTGAATTGTATGTAGTTATCGCGGGGTATTAAAACCTTCTTGTCTCATCCTGATTAATTGATTCAATTATTACAGCAGATCAGTGGTAGAGCGTTGGCGTTGTATTCGGGAGGTCGTGGGTTCGAACCCCAGCGGGGACCATCCTGACTAAATACTTTTTCTCCGTCACACCAGGCAAATGCCGGGATGGCACATTCAATAGGCCCTGTCCGATACCTTCCCGAATCCTTTCGCCTCCAATGATGATGGTATGCAAGGCTCTGTGTCGAATTCAGCCCGTGACATGTGAGAAATGAGATGAATATATGCCGTGTGCGAAAGGTGGGTGGGTGTGTTCTCGTGTTTTCTTTGCTCCCACTAATTAACATTTTACCACTCATTCCACAACTTCAGCTTCGTAGATCTAATTGTGGGGGAAATTGTGCTTTCCGTTTAAATTTCTAAAGACGCGTCCCTTTCAAACATGAGAAGAATATTTGAGTCACGTTCATTGAGTGTCTTATCGAATTTGAATTGTATTTATGGCTTTAGACATCTGAAGCTCAGGCCGGGATATGGGAGAGGAAAGGAGTCGAGAAGGTGTCGGGCTTATGTTGAAGGTTCCATCCCGATATTTCCGTAGTGTGACTGAGGAAAATCCCTGGAAAACGTCAATCAGGATGGTCGGCCGCTGACATCGAACCCAGGATCTCCCGAATACTACGCCAACGCTCTACCACTGAGCTACGGCGGCTCGGTGGTGTCTTGTTGAGTACGATAAATATGACCTTTGTTGAAGCTACTATAAACAAGAATATACAGAAAAAATTGCACGGTGTATTTACTTGAAATTTGTTTATTAATCAGACCATGAATAATATCAAGATAATAACATAACAAGCAAGAACGTGGGCACGGAAGAGACGAAAAGTCGATTATTATCGGGCAACTCATATTTATTTTCAGCTCAGAAACTGCTAACCTCGCGATTAATATCCAGAAAGTTGAACTTTGTAGTATACAGAACTGTTTTCCGTCTACTATACTTGATGGTAGCGAAAGTTGGACTGCAGCTCTGGCAAATGACTATAGCTTACGCGTGTTCGAAAATAAATAAAATTGTTAGAAAGATATAAGGCGTAAATCAGAACGAGATGACCAGAGAATGGAGGAGTGTGCATAATGAAGATTTCCATACATTGTGTCATTTACTCGATATCAAAAGAATGGAATCATTACGCCTAAGATGGGCTGGTCATGTGGCTCGAATGGAAGAAAGATAGATAGATGATCATATTCTATAATCCGGAGGGAAGGAGGTCGTTGGGAAGACCGAGAAATCATGGAGGGACAATATTAGAAGGGATCTTCGAGAGGTAGATGTTCATGATTAAACTTGACCTGATTTTGTCCATGATAGAATCCAATGCGAACATTTCTTACTGCGGCGATAAACTTTCGAATTTTGTGAACCATAGAGCTAGTTACTTAATAATGGGAGTGGCAGAATCTTTAAAAGCGGTATAAGGAAATGCAGTTCTTATAGTAATGAAAAATCGTAGAGAACTATTTGTTAAACGTTGCTGACATGAACACTGAACAGGTTCAAATAACTCTTAGCACACGAATGAAAAAGGACCTCAAGGTGGCTGAGAGGTTTAGTGCACTCACTTTCTGTGTACGTAGTAACGAATTCAATTTCCGCCGGGGTCCATTGAACCGAGTGGTCCACAGCCCGCTTTAGCAAAAACCATAGGGACTCACTAGCTCCTTTCGGACGGTGATAGCAATTCATTCATTCACAAATGAAAAGAGATGCATAATAGGCACTGTTCCATGAACGTTATTTTACACGGAACAAAAAGACTTAAACTAGGTTCTGCAGAACTGCGTTGAAAGAATTTGAATTTTATTTATGGCTTTAGGCATCTAAGGCTCAGGTCGGGATAAAAGAGGGGAAATGTTTCGAGAAAGTGTCAGCCAGAGCCTATATTGAAGGTGCCATCCCGGCATTTGTCTGGTGTGACTGTGGAAAAAACCTGTAAGGATGGCGGCCGCTGGGATCGAACCCACGACCTCCCGAATACTACGCCAACGCTCTACCACTGAGCTACGGTAGTTCGGTACAGAGCTGCGTTCTATGGAACTCTAAAAGCCATGGATACAGATCCACATGCTCCGAAGATGACCGTGCTAACTGTTTATAACTAACCTAGAGCCGACATTGTTAGTACTGACACATAACAACATCTACGTTTTTGCACGAAATCAACGCAATTTATTTGCGATATCATTGTGACATGTAAACTATAGTAATTGTAGTTTTTGGATTTTTCTTCAAAAATTCGCTTGATAATATAAGAGGTTTCCCGATTGGCAACAGGTTTGGCTAAGCACTTTGTAATCATGGCATGCCAGGTTCGATGATCTGTTAATTGAGAATTGAGAATTGGTATGCGACTGTTAATATTTCTAGGTTGGTTCGGGAACAAATAGAAGTTCTCTCTTAGCATACTTCTTAATATAATGCCAATTTCTTTGGGGGTACACGCGTCCTCGCCTCCCTCCATTCGGTGCTTTTCAATACAAATTGAGAATTGGTATGCGACTGTTAATATTTCTAGGTTGGTTCGGAAAGAAAATGAAGCTTTTTCTGAGAATAATTCTTGATGTATACAAAAATATAGCATATTTTTATGGGGCACGCGCCCCCCGGCCCACTTGGTGTTTTTCGGTACAAATTGGGAATTGGTATGCGACTCTTAATATTTCTAGGTTGGTTCTTTAAAAAAATTGAATCTTTCTCTTAGAATAATTCTTGATACAATGCAAAGCTTGAGACCTTGGAGTGGTATTTGACGAAAAACTTCTGTTTGCTTATCACGTGACTTCTACAACTAACAGTTCTATGCGCTTACTTGATCTTCTCTAAGATTTACAGAAATTAAGGACCTTCATTCATTGAGTATGTTCTACAAAACCTTCATCTCCCCTAAAATTGAATATTGCTCCCCAATTTGGAACATGGCTAGTATTTCTAATCTATCTCATATTGATTCTGTTCTGAACTTTTTTCTTGCTATAGTCAAGAGAAGAATACCATCAGTACGTAGCTTAAGCAAACCCGACTTATTATTCGTTCTTGGTCTCCACGTTCCCTCTTCTCGTCGCAAGCTGGCAGATTTGATGTACTTATACAAGATACTTAACGGGTATCTTAGTACTGGAGAGTTGATATCTAAATTTTACTTCCGTGTTCCGTTGCGAATAACCAGAAATAATAACCTCCTTCATTGTACCACACCTAGGCTAAGTAAATGCAGCGCTCCTTATTCCACAGACTAGTAATTATGTATAATAATCTCGATTCAAGTATCGATATTTTCGGATCTAAAATCACTTTCCATCGAACGCTAAATACAAATATCTGAGTTATTCTTCTGGTGTATTATAATCGTCATGTTATTGTTGCTGTGTTATGTGTTGTTCAAAATTTAATTTCATGTTATTTAGTTTGTAGTTATGTTATTTAGTCTCTGTGTAAAATGGCAACTCCAACTGTATCTGAAACTTAATAATAATATATAAATAAAATAAATAAATAAATAAAAATAGAGCATATTCCTTTGAGGGGTCATGCCCCCCCCCCCCCCCCGCGGCCTCTGTCTGAACACACCACTGAAAGGGAAAAATACGTATTTGGGCCCTATGTTACTCATATCCCATCAGGTGATTTACTTGTAGGTCTAATTACAATAATCACCGACGTGGTGCAAATATAGCATTGGTATGCGACAGTTAAGTGGACCATCTTTGGTTCACCTATCTTATTAAGTTACCCAAGATTGTTAAATGCTAACTAAAGTATGATTTATATTACAATATTCAGCGCTTCTAATAACATAGGGAAGTTCGATGCGACTTTTTAAAATGTAAACAGTGTACAACTTTTTTAGAAGTAATCTCTTTGTACAGTAAAGAGTTAATGTTATAATGGACCTGATCTCATAATATGGAATTGCTCTTAAAGTGTACCAACTATTCTGATGTTGGAGAACCACTTTGCAAGTGTCAGTATCGGGAGACCATATTAACACCATCAAACTTTCCAATATAGGAAGGAAAATTAGAATGTCTGCTTGAGAGATTCTTCTCTGTCTTTGAAGATTCTTCTCTGTCTCTGTGTTTGTTTGAAGGATGCAATATTCAGACAAGGCCACTTTCTGCTCCACAATTGCCCTCATAAAGAGTGATTGTGAGAAACGAACGCATTGAAAAAAAAATCCAGGGATTACGTCCATCAGTTACTCTAATAAACACTTTTCTCTTCCCAATTACGTGCTGGATTCCAAACATTCCAGATACTTTATTGTGGGCTTCACAATAATGTTTGGGTTCAGACCGTTTTTACCAGTAATTTCGCTATTTTGTGGATGAAGCAAAGACCGGAATAGCGTCCACAACTTAGTTAATTTAGAATTTAGTTAAAGTACTATTCAATTAAAATTTTAAAACTAGACGAACACCAGGGAATGAGGATGAAAGATCTGCACAGTTTCAAAACAGGGGCTTTTGGGTAAGTTCCTAAAAAACTTTATTTTTATATGGGCCAGTCTAGTAACTTTGGACTTCGACCCGTCACTATTTGCCCTTTAGCCATTAAAATCCACACCCATGCCCCTGCCGAGACTCGAACCCGGGACCTTCGAGTCGTTGGCCTACCGCCGTAGATCGCACGGCTACCCGGCCGGCGGATAAGTTCCTAAGTCTCTACAAATAGTGTAAATTGGAAGCAAAAAGTTTGCTTTACTTGAAGTGTCAAATTGTTGACGTTACTAAATTACAATACTGGTATAACATTTTATTTTCGCTGTACTTTTGTACCATAATCATCATACACGCTACTTTTGTCTATTGCACAGGCTTTCTAGTCCACGAAAGGTATGTCAAGGACAATAAAATTGGTTCCTCCTTCCCAAAATAGTGCTTCTTCCAATTAGGAACGCTCTCTCACGTAATTTCAAGAACTTGGCCTACGTAGTCAGATGTTACGAAGAATATTTTGCATATTTCCTTCCTAGTACAACTGAGAAATTTTCTTATTACGGAAATACTAACATTAGGTTAATATTTAGTTCAACTGCAAGTAGGTTGAGATTATGCGGGAGCACTAATTATAATTATCACTTCTAAACTTTCTTTTATTTCCACATATCTTTCATTTCTCTCCCAACATACACAGTATGTATTTTTGTTATTTTTGCTAAACTTTTGTTCTATATACTGTGGTATGCTGGTATTACTGTGTATTTTTTCAAGAAGCTAATTTCTTTATCGGCTCCGTTTTTACATAGTAAGGAATCAAGCACTATATAAGCTTGCATATTATTAATGTTGATTTGCAAGTAGGGTTGCCAGGTATCCTGTATTTGAAGGTGAGAAATGCTCTCCCGTTTTAACAGCACACGGAACGCCTTGTTTTAGTATTTAATTTTTTTGCTTCTTACATGAATTGAATTTTATTTATGGCCTTTAGGCATCTAAGGCTCAAGCTGGGATAGGGGAGGTTAAATACTCGGGAAGGTGTCGGCCAGGGCCTATGTTGAAGGTGCCATTCCCGTATTCACTTCGTGTGACTGAGGAAAACCCTGGAAACCGCCAGTCAGGATGGTCGGTTGCTCGCTGGGATCTAAACCACGACCTCCCGGATGCCACGCCAACGCTCATCACTGAGTCACGGCGGCTCGGTCGCTTCTTCCGTGGTTACAACTATGCATTTCCCGATTCTGCACTCACTCGATTTTGTGAAATTTAACTGGTTGGCTCCTTAGCTGGTGATTCCGAGATATGCTGCCATTAGCCACCGAAGTCATGACTTACGTAATGCTAATATTTTTTAAGAAACTAGGGACTTAACATTAAATAGACATACTGAATTTTCTTGTTTTGAGGAAATGATTAATGCTTTGAAATTCAATGAGATGTGTTCAGTTTTTAATTTGGATTATTTCTACGAAGAATTAAGAATGAATTACATGATTCTCGATGCAGTAATCAAAATTATAATGTGAACTCAAAATGAGTTTTTTTTTTTTTTTTTTTTTACTCTAAAGTTTATTTATTAGAAATTAGCATGGATACAACAAACGACATTTTACACCGTTCTTGTAACAAAGTGAAATAACAATAAAAATAATAATAACAACAAAGAATTATACAATAGGAAATAAGATCAGATTTTTTTTTAACATTCATTCTAGATTCATACAACAAGCCTTTCGAAATTTACTTCTACAGAGCCAGAAATCTGGTGGCAGAGGAAGAGGATTGTAAAAATGTTATAATCTGTATACAAGAGAGAGCGCTGGACCAAACACAATATCAGTTTTGAGAGGTAGAAATGATGTAGTGAACGAGAATTTTGTTTGGGTACTCTTAGGTTAAAAAGTAAGCTCTTAGGTTAAAAGTCCTGAGTGTGCTCTGCATTATTTTATAAATAAATTTTAAGTCATTTAGTTTTCTTCGTGTGTCTACCTTTTTAAGTCAAGAGAGTTCAAAATGTCTACGTTAGATTTGTGTTGCAGGTTGGGTACCCTGTGTTGTACAATGCGGATAAAGAATTTTTGGACTTTGTGCAATTTAGATAAGTTGGTTTCACAAGTCATAGACCAGATAGGTGGACATTTTTAGATTCTTTTCCAAATATTGTGATGTTTATATTCCATGTTCTGAGCATTACTGGTTCAAATGCATTTGTTGAGAGAGTTCTTTCAATTCTTAGAAAAACAAATGGAGACATGATGTAAATAAATGTTCGGCAAATATGATAAAATCATAAATTTAAGTTTCATTTAATTCTGATCATACTTGTCAAGAATTTCATGACTTGATTAAGGAATATGCAACATTACTGGCAAGTGAAGTAAAACGATACGGATTTTAATGTGAAAACCAAAATTCAAATAAAACAAATAGTGTATACAAACTTAAAAATATATGCCAGTTTCTTAATTATCATAATTCATATGCTTAAAATTCAATAATACATTTTTGAGTGGTTTCCTTGAGTTAACTGTGACATTCTAGAAACCTGGCAACCAAGGGCGCCGATTTCTGTGTAACTTGGGGGGGGGGGACATTCATTGTTCCATTAAAATACGTATCTAGGGGGGGCATTATC
>JAGDQP010006183.1:0-24891 GCA_022664845.1 Lepisma saccharinum | reverse complement strand
ATTTACCACCCAAACAAGAAGAAATTATCACCTTTCCGGTAACCTTTCTTATGAACTCATCGTTAAAAACTGGCATCCGATTGAAACACTTTTAAATCACCTGTGAAACTACCATGTGTCGAACTTCGTTACTCGAGGTCTATGACAATAAGAAAGAGGGAATTGCAAGTTTGTAAAGAACAATTAGATGAAAGTCATCTCTAATTCGCATACATACTTCTTAATAATAATAATAGTAATATTAATAACATTGCATGCCCAAACTCAAAAGTCAGGATACGCCACTGACTGAAGGTGAACACCATCCAAATCTGTTCTACAAATTTTAACTTTTTTTTCTGTTACATAAATGAAACCCACTTTTAACTAATTTGGAGGTGCTGAATACGAAAATGAAATTTTAAAAGTTCAATTGGCTCTCGTTTCGGCGTAACAGAGAGGGGTATATCCAAGAGCCTTCGCACGGTTTTACTTGTGGCAACACTTGAAGGTCTGGCAACGTTGCAATCCAATATATTTTGTCATCGGGACTTGAGTATCGGCTTTGAAATAGTGTAAACGTGTGCCGAGTGAGCTCCGACAAAGTGTGGTTTCTCGGAGGGAGAAAAGAGGAGGACAGTAAATGTAAGTAGTGGACCTTTTAGTTTTTCACTAGAGGAGCTTTCCCTGAAAGTATAGACGTTGTCCGATTTTTTCTCTAAGAATTATTCAAAATCTAAAATCCCCATGTTATTCTTATGGGCATTTGAGAGACGTCATTCACGTTGACTTCTATTCCTTTACATCACCGAGAGTCTATGAACTCGAGCATCCGGTGACCTTGGAGGTGGCGATCTGCTACCAAGTGAAAATAAAAGTCCTGGTTCCCAAAGCAGTGAATTTTATACAAGAAATGGTCAGTTTTAAAACACCATGCAGGGCTAAAAGTCTGTACCTTCGGGGCCATTGGTGATGGGTGCATGACGTTTGGGGGTCATTGACCTCCGTTACGTATGGGGGCGTACTAACCCCCAACCCCCACCTTACCCCTACCGCATCTCACCCCCCTACCCCACCTCACCCCTACTTTTTTTAACCTTCCCTTTCCAATCCCCACGCAGGTCTCTTTCCCCTGGATGCCGTGTGCTCTGATCTGTGGTCCTGAGGTGCGTTGGTTCTATTACTGTAACCAAGTGTTATTTACTTTTTCTTTTTTTTGTGAGTGCGTGCGAACTGAGAAATGGCACGGAAGGTAGACCTAGCGGAATATACAAAAATAGGTCTCGAGAAGCTCGAAGTGAAATGACTCGCGAGCGAGACGATGGACTCCCGAGCACATGAAAATAACCCATTTCAGCAGAAACTTCTGTCCAAGATAAGGAGGAAGGAGATCACTGCTGGAAAACCACGATCCAGTAAAGAAGACAAAGAAATAAAACAGGAAATAATAGAGGAAGTGTACGCTGGGTGGAAGAAGATAAACAAGGAAGATATGACACCAAGATCCCTACGATCGATAAGAAGAACGTGCGGTGACCGGGACGAGGAGGCCAGTGCGTCCCCGAGACCTGGAACACCAAGTCAAGATGAAAACACCAAAAGAAAGAGAGAGGAAGAGGATGAAGAAAAGGCAAAAAGGAAGAGGGAAGAAAAAGAAATGGAGAATCTAAAAACAAAACTAGCATATGCGGAAGGAAAAATAATGGAATTGAAAAAAAAAACAGATAAAACTGGATAGAGAGACTGAAAGTGGAAAGTATCGAGCTAAAAGTGGAAAGGACAATTGCAAAATTAGATTAGAGAGAACAGGAGATGGGAAAACAAGAAAGAATAATCAAAGATATGAAACAACAAGAAATAGAAGGATGAGTACACATCAAAGAATTAGAGGTAACAAATCAACAAAGGGAGATCAGAAAGATGGAATTGGAAGAGAAATTGAGAAATATGGAAGAAGAGATAAGAAAATTATACGAGGAAAATGGAGGACTAAAGAACAAAAGCGAAGTAGGTATGATGCAGACACCAACAACTAGCTTTGCAGATATACTTTTAAAAAGGAGACAGCTAAAATCCCAGAAAAGACAAGACTAATAGAAACTAGTAAAAGCAATACCAGACCAACCATAGTATTAAAACCGAAGGACGGGGAAACATTCCGAGACGTAAGAATGAAGCTGACTAACACTATCAGTAGATATGATAGGATCAACTTCCAGATGATACAAGCTAAAACAGCGCTCATTCTGCAGATGGCAACAGAACAGGACGAAATGAAGATCAGACAACACCCAGGAACGATGAAAAATTTCGATTTAATGAATAGAAATAATAAGAGAAACCCATTGATGATTGTATACGGTATCCCGTCTGAAATGAAAGAAAATGAGGTAATAGAAGAAATAATAGACAGGAACCTAAATGATCAAACCCAGATTTAAGACCGGACCAAAAAAACAAGATTGGTACCATCTGGTCTTTGAAGTACCGAAACAAGTGAGAGAGAGAATCCTCAAGAGTTCTCGTGTTTACATTGGCTATGAAGCGACCAATATAAAGGATTTCCAAGTGGTGACTACATGCCTAAAATGTCATGAGTATGGACACATAGCTGCACATTGCAGAAATGAAGCAAGATGTGGAAACTGCCGCGATAAAAGTCACAAAAAACAGGACTGCCCAAACAAAAACAAAAAAGTATGTATGCCCTGCAATTCAAGGAGGAAGATGTGTGGGGCAAAAAGCCAAAGTGAATGCCCACAGTACAAACTTGCGCTACAAAGAGTAATCGATAGATTCGATTATGGACAATGATCCAGATCTAGTCCAAAACAAGGGTAAAATAAAACATAAGAAAAAGAACCCCCCATGCAGGAAAAGAAGAAGCCCAATTAGGCTACAGCAATTTAATAACAACAAAAAGATATGTAACTTACATAATTGGCTAACGCCAGGAATAACAAAATACACAAATAAATTCCTCGAAATCAAATCTGGTCACATAAAATTCGAAGATGCAAACCAAATAGTTCTACATTATATAAATTCCAATTTGGTAACATTCCCGAGAGGCTTTGCGTAGTGTGTAGCCCTGTCACACGACAAATATGATCTAGATCAGATGGAGAAGTTGGATATCAAATTAGACAATAAACAGCAAATGGACATTTATCTATCAAAAAATCGATATAACTGTAAGATAGTGAACATAAAGTCATCAGCCGAGGATTTCCTGGGAGATTTGGAACTGGCACTGGAACTATTGTCAATACTGGAATGCGAGGAAAGGATTAGGATTCAAATACCAGCTATAGGAAGGATGTATTATCCTATGGTGGGCAGACCCTGAGGATGTATTATTAATATTTTTAAAAAATGGGAGAAAACAACAAAAAACGTGGGATTAGAAATGATAGTACAAGATGCAACACTGCATACAGAAGTAACTACAATATGGAATACTTTGGAGTCAATTGAAAGCGAGGAGAGCGAGGAAGAATCAGAGGGAGAGAACAGTGATGGAGGAACCCAGAGTGAAGAAAGCTTAGACGAGGGAGACGGAGGAGATGTGGTGACGGAGGAAAGAGACGTAAATGGAAAAGAAAAAGCAGGAAGAAGAGAAGAGGATGGAAGCAGTGGATTCCAAGATTCTACAAGAAGAAGAAAAAACAAAAAATGAGAGATGAGAGGCAAGAATCTATGGAAAAGAACGAGGCGATAGAAAAAGAGGTAACTACTTTCAATCCGAACAAATTCTATGAGAGTCTGAACAACGGCTACATCCTATCAAGACTTGAGGAGCTGAGAATTATTGTAAGAAATATCCACCCCAACGGGAAAACAATCACCTTCCCAGTAATTGAGGAAGTGGATAGGATAAATCTGCGCTCGAATGCCATCACGACAGAACCAAATGAATTACTAGAACTAGTGGATAAGGTCTTCGCAAGAAGAAAGAAGACACTATAGCTCAACAAAGTCTATAGGCAGTTCGTGATGGCGTGCAGGCGCACAGTATTTATCCCAACGGAAAAATTCCCAGCGTGTTATGTCCACACGAGACAGCCCTAACCAGAAATGTTTCGAATAGTCCAGGTAAATCTGGACAAATCCAAATTAACCACCCAAGAACTTAGGCTATACTGCGATAAAGAGAAGGTGGGCATAGCATGCCTTCAGGAACCCTATATAAATAAGGCAAGATTGATTGGAATGAGAACCGACGCAATGATCCTGGTGCCGGAAGATCCAAATCCGATGGTGGCTGTGGTGATCCCTAATAAGAAAATAAATGTTCTAGTAGACACTCAAAATACCTGCAGATGGATCCAAGTTATAAGAATACAATTAAACAGTAAAATAATAACTCTTGTAAATATGTACTGCCAATTTTCAATTTCAGTGAACGTGCTTGCAAATAGATTAGAGGAAATATTACCTGGAAATTTAGGGGAAAATATATAAGTGTTGGTAGACTTTAATGCAAAATCGCCGCTGTGGCACTGCCCTAGAACGGATGAAAATGGCGAAAAATATGAAGATATAATAAATCAGTATAACCTAAAAGTTCACAACATAGCAGATCAACCACCAACATTTCAGGGCAGAGCTGGAGCGGACAGCTATATAGACGTAACAATGTCAAAAGGTAATTTACATCAATGGATCCGAAACTGGAGGGTACAGGATTCAGAAAGTCAGCATGGTGTCATCAGCTTTGAAATCGATTTAAGCAGAAATAACGAAATAACGCAGGAAGAAGATGATAAAAGATTAAATATTTAAATATAATGTTAAAAGATTAAATATGGAAAAAATTAAAAGAAATTTAATACTCCCACAAATTGAACATGAAATAAACCTTGACGAATTGGCAACTAACCTAGAAAATACAACAAATGCAATTATAAGTTCTACACCACCAAACATAAATGAGGCTAAAAAGACACCCTTCTGGACTAGGAAACTAATAAAATTAAAACTACAACTAAAAGCAAGTAGGAAAAGTTATAAAGCGGCTGCAGACCACAGACTACGACAGACAATGCTCGAAAAGTATCAGCACATCAAGTAGCAATATGAAAAAGAAGTTTACAACACCAAAAAGAAGACCTGGAGTTTGTGGAAGAAAATCTTAGCACGGATGTGTGGGGTATGGCCTACAAAATTGTCATGAACAAAATTAAAATTAAAGGAGTATTTAACACGCTAAAAAGAGAAGACGGATCATATACAAAAACCTGGAAGGATACAATGGAAATATTATTTACAAAATTATTCCCAGATGACAACATAGACGAGGATAATGAAGAAAATCAGATAGTTAGAAATGAAGTAAGGCATATACAAAGGATATGGATACGAACAAGGACTTGAATCCACCAATGATAACAAATGATGAAGTCGCAGCCGTAATAAAAACAAAAAAAGCACCTGGTCCAGATGGAATTAAAGGAGGAATATATAAAAATTCTATGGAAATTTGGACACCTTACCTGACGAGACTTTATAACGAATGTCTGAGGCAAGGAATATTCCCAAAACGGTGGAAGATCGCAAATCTGGTGGTGCTACTAAAGGGAGATGATAAACCTCGGTCGAATCCTAAATCGTACAGACCGATTTGCCTACTTAACATTATCAGCAAGATTTTCGAAAGAGTTCTAGCATCAAAAATAAACGAAAAAGAGAGAACATACACAACTGTATTCTACAAAAAGGCTTTCGACGAGGGAAGTCGACCTAGAATGCGATCAACGGAATCTGTGATTCTATAAATAATCTCAAACAAGACAACTGTAAGTATGTAACAGGAATTTTCTTTGATATAGCAGGCGCATTTGATAATGTTTGGTGGCCGGGAGTACTAAAGGAGCTTAATAATTTAGGAATAAATTCATCTGTATGGGTGGTTCTAAGAAATTACTTTCAAGATAGACAAATAAAAATAGACACGGCTGAAGACACCATTGCAAAATCACCAACTAAAGGATGCCCCCAGGGACCTGTACTGGGCCCAATTATTTGGGATATAATGTTTCAGCCATGTCTGAAAGTGCTAAATAATATGGAACATGTGGAAAGGGTCGTCGGATACGTGGATGACCTGGCGGTAGTTATCAAAGGAAATCGCAGAAATGAGATCCAAAATAGGGCAACTGAAATATTTACAATGGCGTCATGGTGCAAAAATAAATTAACTATATCAGCAGAGAAAACTAAATATGTTCTATTTAAAGGAAACATGAACTTCAACAGAGGTCCGATAATAAAAGTAAACGCCACAACAATCAAAAGAGTAAAGGAATTTAAATACTTAGGCGTAATTTTAGACGAAAAACTTAATTTTAGATCCCACGTAAATACAGTAAAAATAATGCAATAAAAGTTTCTCATAAAATTGTAAATATAGCAACCAACGAATTTAAAGTATCTATGAAAATAATGAGGATGCACCAGGCCGTCATAATTAGATCCATAGTAGCATTTGCCGCCAGCGTCTGGAGCCTCCGGATGGATGATATGAAACAACAAACAGAGCACAAAGACAGCTACTACTGAGACTGACAGGAGCGTACAGAACCACTCCGGTGAAGGCACTCCAAATCGCGACCGCGACCATGCTAATGCACCTGCAAATTAAAAGAATGGGCGCTGCGTACTGGCTAAAAAAGGAAGGCAAGACAGGATACAGCAGATAAACATCAACAAGCGGAAAACAGAGGCGAAATACAAGAGATTCTGACCAGTGTGTGGCAAACATTCTGGGATAATATACCTAAAGCAAGAAGAATTCATAGCATCCTTCCAGACGTGACTGAGAGGATGAAGATGCAAGTGGAAATAGAGGGAGGCCTACTACACCTAATAACTGGTTATGGTCCATACAGGCAGAGGCTGAGGGATCTTGGATTCGTCGAGGATAACCTATGCCGCGTCTGTGGTGTGGTTTCAACCCCAGACCATGTGGTGTTACGATACGGAGAAACAGCTTAATTAGTGGAAGAACAACGAGCACTTCTGGGGGACAGGACAGTCGCAGAAGCTCTGCGAAATCCAGAGCTAGTGGCAGCCCTCCGGGAGGTAGCGACAAAAGTGTCATCTTATCACAGGAAGAGATTTGTGGAAGGAGATCGGGGCCTCAGGGCGCGGCGTCCACCAAACCCTCTGGTGCGTGGCGACGGCGACAACCGCGTCGTCCGCGATTGAGACAACCGCGAATCAGAAGAACACGTCTGACAAAAAACCAATAAAAACAATATGTGCACAAAGTAAAAGACCTGATAAATTTGAATATTTGTGTGGCTCCTGGAAACCAGTAGCAAATCAGTGCGTTGCTGGAACCGCAGCAACAGACGATGTATAGTTGTTGTTGAGTAGTGAATGTGTGGTGATGGGAACCAGGTGAAATCTATACCGTGAGTGCGTCCGAGTGTGAAGTTAAAATATTAAGGCGTGTGGCTGCGGAAACCGCATCTATTCTCCATTAAAAGAAGACAATCCCATGAGTGAGTGAGTTAAGAGTGAATGAAAGGAAATGAAGCAATTTAACAACTAGAGGAAACAACAGAGTCACTAAATAGAAGAATGGAGAGGCCCTCCTGCGATGACTAGTGAGAAGCCAAAAAGGAAGAAGAAGAAGACTACTAATCATTTGCTTTCTTTTTCTTATATCTTTGCAGGAGAGAAAAGACCAGAAGAAAAGAAGAAGAAGCCACTCAAGTTATGTGTTGTGTTGTCCTGTGATGTCTGTGTCGTCTAAATGTGTTGTATGTTCTTTTTGTAAAATAAAGTATATAAGTAGATAGGGACCCCCCCCCCAGCAACAAGTTCCAACTAAGAACCCAGACTGGTCCAAGACCGTCCCGCAACACCAGCTGTCTCGTCAGATGGAACACAGGAGATTCTTGGAATGCCGGAATCCCGGCAATCCAACAATCCCTAGGGACAAGCCTGCCCCAGGTTAAGGAGTATTAAGATGTACATGTTGCACGCCCCCAAAAGTGCACAACTTGATCTGTGCAAAGCATGCTAAAAGGCACGGGTGGAAGATGGGTCCCCTAATAAAAAAAACTAATATTTTGTCAGCGTTGGTGGCGAACTATATCCGCAGTAGAATGGACCTCACTCGATTCCCCCATGGGAAAATATATTTTAGAGCAACTGGTGTGGCTGATGACGCGATATAAAAAAAAGGAGTTTTGTATGAAAGGAGTGTACTAGAGGACAATGGATAGTTGACATAACGTAAGTAGATGATGGACGGTAATTGTGTGTCTGTGAAGAGATCTACCGAAGCTGATAGTTACAGGAGAGGAAGGAGAGAGATTCGGAAGAGTTGGAGTGAATAGAATTACCATATAAAAGGGTTCAAGCTGACCCGCTCGAAGAGAAATATGTTGTAAGATGAACGATCCGTGGCAAACCTCATTACGGCCGTTGACAAATATTGTGGAAATAATCTTGAGGAGAAAAAAGGTCGTAAATATCAGCACGCGTGTTTGGTATGAAGAAAAGAGAGACGACATCTTCAAAAGGAATTAGCCGCGCGTTAAGAATTTAAAAATCACTGGTATGGAGAACGATGTTCGAGTTCTTCAATCAGGATTAAAATGTGTGTTACGTTCATAAGAAAGCAGAAAGAAATGTTACTAAAAATCTATGAAAGATATTCGAAATAAGAGCCCCGTGGCGAAGAGAAAAGAGAGAGAGAGAGAATTATCGGTAGCAATGCCGGAAAGGAAGAGCATTCATGTGGATAAACGTCATACGAATTGGATCATCAAACGGCATGGTCTGCACGTTAATAAATAAGGGAGAAAAAGACGCCGGACCGCGTCGGTATAGAGAACGTAAACAGATCGACCGGGCATCGGCTCTCGGAAGGTGTACGGTGCGGGATGATGGTGGAAACACATGTAAGGAGTAAACAAATAGTACTTAAATGAATTAGACGTGTTTAATTAGTTTTGTTCAGACGAACGTTACTTGCCATGTTCCCTCACAAGAGAAGGAAATGAGGAATAACCTAAGGATGGTGTGTAGGTTCTCAATGAGTCGAAAATTGCAGGTATATCAGGTCATAAATCTGAAAAGAAATAAAAATTTGTCAAATCATGGTACCGTAATAGATGAATACAAACAACCGCATGTTTCTGGCACAGGTGTAAAACGAATAACATGTTGGGAGATATCTTCACATAATGTGTTTACGTGGTTGTTTACTTGGGAACGTCGCGAAGTTAAACATTTAATTATTGTTTTGTAAAATGTTGTACTAAACAACATGGGGAGTACTGACTGGTCGTGATAGGGCTAGTAAACGTTTGGTTCGCACCCGCGGGGCTTTGGGTTCGATACCAGCGGCCAACCATCCTGAGGAAGGTATTTTAGAAGGGTTACAGTGACCAAGCCAATGGTGGGATGATACCTACAACCTAGACCCTAGTCGCTTGAGTACTAGAACCTTTCTCCTACCCTATCCCAGCGTGAGCTAACGATACCGAAAGACCACAAATAATGTCAAATCACTGGAAGTGAAAGAGATGCGTTTTGTGTCAGAAGTGTATCTGGATAAAACCCTGAAGGGAGGAAATACAATGATACACTAAGAAAAGGGAGTCGCAATAGTGGAACTGCGTGGGGATGGCGTGCCTTAGTGGTACCCAAACAGTAAAACAGAACGGATGCTAAAGGTCCAAGTTAGTTAGTTAATAGAGTGGTAGTCATTAACACAAAACAGACATTGCAAATGCACTCCAAGTTGAAATTAAAAAATCGCTACAACCTACAGAAATAGAGATCAATCCTAAAACAAGTTCCCAAGCAGTACAAAACGAGAGATGTTTCAGCATATGGGAGTGTAAGGTACAGCTATGCCCTGTGCGATACACACGCGCCGTGAACGGCGCATGGGTGTGTGGAGGTAGCGCTCCACAGTGTTCAGGACCTGCGGTACGCAGTGAGGTGTGGTGGTTAGTCCCACGCTCGACCGCCTTGACCTTTCCAAGGTGCCCAGGAATACCAAGGACACTCCGGTATCAAGTTGATAGGAGGCTGAGTGCACCTCAGAGCGCTAGGCATGGGAACAGTGTGAGAAAAGGCATGTCATTTTATGTGAGTTGAGCTATAGATCTGAAAGTATGCAGGATGTATTATCAATGTGCACACGACTTAGGCATGTCTGTTTGATACAGGGAGAATACAGTGTTAACGGTGTTTTGCAGTCACACCAGGCATATGCCGGTACGGCACCTACAAACTAACTTGGCCTGAGTCTGAAATAGCTAAAAGCAGGAATAAAATATGAATAGCGAAGTGCGGTCAAGACTATAAATAAATGCAAGGCACTTACCGAAACCATCAAAGTAGAAACAATGGGATAGAAAAAGTGGAGGTGTATGAAAACATGTACCACAAGTTGGCAAAATACAAAATGTGTAAAAACGTCACATTGTGACGTGGCCGACGTACATATATAGAGCAGACACGACAAAGAAATACGCTTTAAAAAATCATGTTTGTCAGTGGTACGCGTAGTCAGTGGCGGCGAATGTTGGGATGGTAGGAAAGCCATGCTGGATAGCGACATGCTGTACCCCAGCCCAGCCGGACCCAAAGATACCTAAAGGCCATAAAGAAATTGAAAGCCACCTACAAAACCAACTACGGAGTAACAAATGAATAGTCAACGTCCAGCAGTTGGAAACCACAGTTTAAGGTGTCCCGAAGTACATGCTCGCACGTACGAACAGAAAGCGTAAGAGGGGAAGGGGCAACATACAAAAGTAGACAGAAAAAAACTCAGTAACAACAAATGTAGCCTGTAGGTACAACCCCAGGGGTAGGCAACACTGTAATCCAGGTGCTGCAGTAGGAACTGAAAACGTCCACTTGCGCACGAAAATGAGAAATGGGGAACAGGAAGAGAGAAAAGAGAGAGAGAGAGAGAGGAAGCAAAGAAGTGGCGAAAAGCAGGCAGACAGGTTAGCACGACCTGAATTTTGCAAAAAAAAAGGACAGAAACGGAACGTGGGACATTGTGGAACAGGTGCAAAAGAACCCCCCGCAGCGATGTAGTTGCTACGGAAGAGAAGGACTTGAAAAAACGAAAGCAGAAGGGGAGAGGAAGCTAACGAGACACGGAAGCAGGTACACAATCCGGAGAGGAAGAATCTCATGCAACGTTGCTACGACTACAGATTGAGTTGGAGGTTTACAGACTCGAGAGGCAAAGCGTACGTACATAAGGGCAGGGAGACGGTAAAGAGGAGATAAAAAGCAGTCTTTGAAGTTCTAACGAGAGGAAATATATTGCCAGATAGTTATGTAAAAATACATCATTCTACAGAGGTTATTAGCTGTAGGTACAGATAATGGGAATGGGAAACCTGGCAACGCAGATCAGCGGGAGTAAGAGACAAAGAAACACTCCCAACTCAAAGGAAGACACCACTTGCGCAACGTTTGTACCAAAATGTGCACTTGTGCCTGGGCAGTGAACGCACACCGTTACGGGATAATTCAGGTGGGAATGTGTAAATGCGTGGGTAACTATTAACCAGCAATGGTATGATGTCCGACCGGCTGGTGAAGTCGGTAGGAGAGGCCTCCGAAAATAACGGGCTTGTAAGGAGAGTCGTAATTGAAACAAGTCGTACGAAAAAGTATGGTTATGCATGACCAAAAAGAAAAGCATGGGTTAATATGCTTATTATTAGTATTATTAGTCATAGTATTGTGTTTCTGTAGTTCTGACATTAAACGTTAACTGTTTCTCACGAGCTGCAGGTGGAAAAAGATTTGCTTTTTCAAATAATCTCCAGCAATTCATTTCATTTTTCGTATATTCCGAAATAAGCAAGTCGATAACCAGAACAAAATACTCGAAAAGTCTTAACTGGTGTACTAAAATGCTAGAATAGGCAAACAATAAAATGTCATGTGGGAATGTTAATAACTAAGACAATGACAAGCTTGGCAGGTATAGAAGTATAACGAAACAGACCAGTGAGGTAATTTGTTGCGTAGTGGTGATACAGGTAGCGTGTCCGACGACAAAGTACGAGGACCACCGTTCGAAAGGTGTTTGCCGATGTTGTTTGCCAGTGCTTGAAAGTGAAGTGGTTTAACAAACGGATGGTGGGAAAAAGCAAATATTTGTTGAAGCCTTAACGGGGTCCTCTACTTCTCTCAGAGCTAGAAAGTTTACTGTTGTTGCTTATGGACAGAAAATTGATACCGAATATCTTCATTTTCTAAGGAACTGGATATCTTTAATAGAAAAGAAAAGTTTTGGAGCATTCTTCAGAAGTTTATGAACGGGTTGAAATACTTAGAACGTACATTTGTTTCCTAGTTTTTCAGAAATAAATTATTAAAAAATAAATAAAATTATTTTGTTTTCTCTAAATTACAATATGACTAACTTTGCAACCAATTACGCTAGAAAGATCAACTTTCTTGTGTCTTATTCCTTGTGAACAAACGATTCTAATAATTTTAATTGCAAACATGTCCGATACACCAATAAAAAAATAGTATTTTTATATAGCTATTCTAGTCCACCTTAAAAGGTTTGATGAGGGTAAGCCACGCCCCACTCTAGGCCTGGCAGTGGAAGGGGTGAGAAGTTGGAGAAGCGAATGTCTGAATAAGTATCTGTGTACCGCTTGAATGAAACAGGTTCTCGACCGGTTTCCTGCGAAAAATGGCTAATTCTGTAGAGTTTGTGTTCTTCCTCAATGGTTCTATACTAAGAGGGTGGACGTGGTGAGTGCAGGAAGATTGCCTCCCCCGCCTCTGCTTCCCCATAGAAGTTATTATTCTAGTATAATGCAATATATTATTTTGACTTTCCTGACCGTGTATTGTCTCCACTCATTTTATATCTCTTCTGTATGTTTTGCACTATTTATCACATAAAGCAGATTTGTGTAGTACTGTAACAAAAGCATTACTTACAGCTGTAAAATATAATTTCTAATCTTACAGCAAACTTGCGTTTGCTGCATATATCATAGTTCAGTAGTAGCTATTTATCCCAGAGCAATTATTAACAAGTATAATATTTACATTGCACTGTGAATACTAACGAGCAATCTTCCCAAACAGCTAATTCAATCATCATTCGGAAAAGGGGTATAGTCTACTCCAGGGGGTCTCCAACCTTTTTTGACAGCTGGCCAAATTGACTAATCAGGAAGAGAGCGAGGGCCGCATTATAAAGGATCAACTCAATAGTAATATAGAAATTTTCATTTAGTAATTATATTACAAATTGTATTAGTAACAACAAATATAATACAAAATCGTGTGTACCCTAAGTAGCAAATTCTTGTTGGACCATTGAAAATCTGATTGTACGTTTTAACGTTAGATTAACGTTTTTCAGTACTGTTCGACCTACGTACTATTTGGTCGTTGGCCAAATAGCCTTATCGTTAGCGATAACGTAGCCCTAAAAGCGAAGTTCAACGTAGAGCAAACTTAATTCCAATGTACATGTGGCCCAATGTTAGCCCAACTTATTTTTCAGTTGTATGCACTCAAAATGGTACCAAGTTATGTACTGAGGAAATTTGCTATTTTAGGAAACCGAATTATGCATATTTTTACAGTAGTTTTAGAAAAAACTGGACCTTGATTACATTATGCTTTTATTCAATGACATGTTTTACTCTCTCGTCTTCATTTATAATCGAAAATTTTTCCACGTATCTGTGGATGGATTCGAACCTGCAACGTTGTGATTTATTATCCGTTGCTTTAGCTACTACACTACGGAGCAACACTTTAATCCTAATAATACGTCAATTATGCACTTCATCAATTCACACAGGGCGACCTAAGACCCAACGCTAGATAATTTTATTCTCTGTACTTGCTCGCTGAATGAGTTAAAATAGAAGAGTTAATTTTCTATTATCATTTCTACACAAACTAATACATAGTAAAATTCACTCAGAAAAATTATTACCCGAAATAAGGTTGCAGGTCCCGCAAAGAGTTACTCGACTTCGTAATGCAGTCTTTCCCCTCCCGCCCCAAAGGACCTAAATATTAATTACATTTTTCCAACGCCTGCTTAATTTCTCTCCTAAAAATAACCATATGGCAAAGTTATGATAGATGATTTTTTTGGAATTCGAAGACATAATTTAGAATGTTTGTCTATCTCCCTATCAGCTGGCTATCAGAAGTAATTTAGATCAACCATTTTCTCTGCATAATTGTCTTGCAGGGAAGGAGTAGTTAAAACACTTCCTCGGAAGAGAAACAAACAAACAAATAAAAAATCATTAGCTAGAGTGAAAGATTTTACTCACTTAAAAATAGTATTTTCCATCCACTGAAATCAAAGGTAGAATGTAACCTAACAATTCCTAGCCTAATAACGTAAAATATTAAGTAATGGTTTTATTATAAACAAAACCAAAACGCCCCCTTTATAAATTCGAATTATAACGTATTAAAAAAAACTCAAAGTGATAGGAACAAATGGAGATCACTAAGCGAATGCCGTGGCCTGCCAGTTTTAGTCAGTCAGATTTCCCCACCAGTGTCCATTACTAATCCAACGGTGTGTGGCTTATCTCTGTCGAACTTGTGGCTACTGAGATCTAGTAGAGTCACAAATGGAGAATACTAAGCGATTCAAAAGGAGCTGCTAGTTTTAGAGTCACATCCATAGTTTTCCTTACCTTTGTAGACCATGACGAATCCAGCTGTGTATAAATCATCTCTGTCGGAGTTGTAGTTACTAAGATCTAGGAGGGGCACAAATGGAGAATACAAAGCGACTGGAAAGGACCTGTCAGTTTTAGGGTCAAAGTTATAGGTTATTCCAGGGTTTCAGGCCTTGTGACATGCAGTAGTACTTCTGTTTACATGCCTCCTTTACTCACAGTTTATCCAAGAATAAAAAGGCAGAACTTCTCTATAGATATATCTGTTGCGGCTGCAGCCTATATTAGGCACATGAATATTGATAAACACAGGCAGTAAGATGTTCTTTAGTGAGAGTAAAAGTAACGTTAGGATATATTTTTTATATATAAATCAGAAAAAGTGAGTTTTCATATAACTTTAAACTAAATTAGATTTTTTTTCAGGAAACCACACAATAGACCTTGCAACTCTTCCAAATATCACCCCATTCCAAATATGATGTTATGTTTACATTCACGTCGGCACCTGCTGTAGAAGCTGAATAGAGAGGTGATTTGTGTAGTCCCCTCCCTTCTTTTTTCCCTCGGACTAAAAGCGAAGACAAAGGCGGGGCGCGGCTGGCTTACTCTCATCAAACCTTTGACAGGTGGACTGGAATAGCTATGTAAAAATACTATTTTTTTATTGGTGTGTCAGATATGATTGCAATTAAAATTATTAGAATCGTTTGTTCACAAGGAATAAAACAAAAAAAGTTGGTCTTTCCAGGGTAAGTGGTTGCAAAGTTAGACATATTGTAATTTGTAGAAAAAATAATAATTTTATTTATTTTTTTAATAATTTATTTCTGAAAAACTAGGAGACAAATGTACGTTCTAAGTATTTCAACCCGTGCATAAACTTCTTATAATACTCCAAAACTTTTCTTTTCTATTAAAGATATCCAGTTCCTTAGAAAATGAAGTTATTCGGTATCAATTTTCTGTCCATAAGCACCAATAGTAAACTTTCTAGCTCTGGCAGAAGTAGAAGACCGTCTTAAATAAACAATGGTGGGAGCAACCACAAGGAGATAGGTCTATATCCGGGGAGTAGTTCCGGAATTCCAGTTCTCCGGTATAGTACGTACAAAAAAATTCTCGGAAACAGTTTACCTGCGGGCACGGTAAAGAAGGAATAAAAACAGACTCCATAGAAATGCATTAGTTGTATGCGTGTACACAGAATGAAGCCTACGACTGCTGCAGAGTGTTAAAACCCCATATTCGTCCCCACCGTGGGATTGTAAATCAGATAAAATACTAATAATAATAGTATGGTATGCAGTACTGCTCACCCTAGTGCACAAACGGTAGTGGTCACACATATGGAAGCGATGGTTGCTCAGGTGGTATAATATATATATATATATATATATATATATATATATATATACTCGTTTGGTAACCAGGGTAAAGGTGGTAAGGTAATGGAATGAATAATATCACAAAGGTATCTTAAACAAAGCCACCAAAGCAATGCATGAGTTGTATGTGTGTGTTGTCACAGAAAGAAAGGACCACATGGTGCTGACAAGCAAAATGGTGGCATGCAGTAATATTAATAATGACCATTTCCTACCTATAGGCATGGTGACGGCACTACATACGTACACTACACTACATACGGACCTTGCCCTGGCGGAATACGAGATACAGTTGGGAAAAAAGATGTAACACGTACGTTTAATATATATTTATTACAGTACTGCTCAACTACAATGGTACACAAGGGATAGAATAATCCCAACCAGAATCCTGGTTCGCAGGCGTAAACAACACTGAATGTGTGCATGGTCCTTTAGATATGTACGTGTACACACTATATATGACAAATGCAACTACGATGAACTACGATAGGGCAGAGTTCTATGTAACACACACAGGAAAGCACGTTGTCCAAGGTACGCTGTACATGTTACACTATTCGAAGAACCTCGACCCAACGACTCGAGTGTGGGTAACACACACATGGTGCACCCTAACTAGACGTCCTAAACATACAGTAACGCACGGCATCACCACACATGACCAGATGTGGTAAAAGCGTTCAGAAGCTCTGTGCGGCTATATCCTTAGCTAATAGCATACCCGTAACTGTCGAGAGCTTATTCTCCAGAAGGTAATGTAAATCACACTCGAAAACGGAACAGGGGACACCCATCGTATGGTTCTGTTTATACACTCGGTATAAGTGCATAAAGTTGGAGGGATCCAGTACCGTGGTGCAGGTGCGTTCGCGTGTTAGGCTGGGACAGGTACACACATGGTTAAGGAGGTTGGGATCACCAATTAAAAAATCACCCCAGACATGAGGCAACCGCCGACAGGTCCAGCGGTGTAATGCAGTCCAGATACATTGTTCCACTATAATACTAGTTCCGCACTCACACGAAAACCACACCGTATCGCCTTGCACACTGGAGGGTACCTCCGTACAGGAGTTGATGTTAGTTTTGTCCATAGGTGAAGCATCGTGCGCATTCACACGTACACATGGAGAGTGATACACCATCGATGCGGTGGAGGGATGCTGAGTGTTCACAGTGCGGAAACATTAGGGTTCTCGTTGGATTACATACACACAGATCATCCATTACGGGAACACAACACTGTTAGTATCCACGATTCTTCTTCCAACACAAGGCAGTCAGGCGGTCCAGCTGGTGTTGGAGCATAAACTCGATGGTAGCATTAAACAACAATCAGCGACAGCCCCCGTCCGTTTGAAGCTTTAGGTACGCATCAAACACCTTGTCCATATAAAGTTCACTCCGGAAAACACTTTTTGTCCAGCCGGCAAACGGGTCGTAGGAACCATCGAGGTATACATCCGGCGCCTTTTCACCGCTAAAGTGGCCAAGACAAACGTGTTCATACTGGGTCGGCCTGTGATATTTGCACCCAAAACAGTAAATTTCAATTTCCGGGTTCCAAAACTGCAACAATGCCCACACGCACGTTTCGCTAACACTTGCGAACGTGCACTTACAGGTGTCCAACTGACATTAGTGGGTCTCCTCCTCCGCCTTGGCGGTAACGTTGCATAGCTCACGCTCGTCAACTGGGTCCCAATGGGTCATGGTTGTGTAAACAGTGTTAAAAGTACCCGAACAACGGTAACAGAAAGTACACTACCCGGATACGCAATCCGTATCCACACAACCTAAAGCCAATCAATGGAGACATACCGCCCCACCTACAGGTCCAAAGGTGCCTCCAAGAGTTGTCAGTCTAGTAAACAACCACGCAATGCCCTGTGGGCGTAGTTGCGCACGGCGCTGTAGGAGCGCGCACCCGGGGTCCCGGAACACTGCATACACATAGGATCCCGCACGAAAGGTGGCACGCATGCGCAGCAAATCGGGTGTCAACACCAACTTGATTCGTATAGTATACCTGCCCGAGGAATACCGGCCGACCATGGCACGTATGGAAATAAACACTACTAACAATATCATCTCACGCGACAAAGGCGGTAGTGTAGCCTCAGTGCCAGTCACGTGCAATTGTACATTGGAAGCTGCGAGCGTGGAGTGCAAACTGAACGTTGTGCACCGGTTTGCCTTGGACGAGTATTTTATGTGCGTTATTTTCATGTAGCAACACCGACATTTTCCAAATGGTCGTACACATTTTGGCAAACCCGGCGTATGTTCAACTGTCGTATAGTGCGTACAGGCAGACGCATCTAGTCACCAACGGAGGATACAGATGGTTCTACATTAACATTCAACATGAGAAACTTGTACTTGCAAACCTGGTGCAACCTGTTTCATAACTTGGACTAATATACCCCACCCAGACAGTGTTGGTGCATGAGAGTCAGTGGTGAACAACAACGGAATGACACGTAGTGGATCAACGAACATGGCGGGTGGAAAATACGCAAAAGTGTTAACCGCGGATGAACCTATTTCTATGTGCAGGACTATATTTACTGTACATGTCTCAAGCACTTTTGCTACTCCTCGAAGCTTAACAGTATGTCAAGTGTATTGCATGCCACTATCAATTAACGGAAGAGGGCGAGGTGTGTAATTGCGGAGACTGATAATCACTACGTTATTCATATGGTGACAGAACCCGAGCTGGCATACGAGTTGTATAAACTATTTCTGGAAGTGCATCCGCGTACCAGGATGAGTTTTATCCAATTTCAGTTAGCTCTAGCTACACAGGTACACCGCTATCTGGACGAAGTTCGAGCTATTTTCAAGACCAAGGTGGAACAATCAATGTGAGTGGGCCCATTCGCATCCGCATGTGTGCTATTGACATCTAGCTTACAATATGTGTATTAGTGGTTGTGGTCCTACTGAACAATAAGTGGTCCTGTACAGGTCTGGGACTGTGCAGCTTGTACAGGCATGCACAGGTATACAACAAAAACTCATAATGTGCCGCGTCATGGTAGTAAGGTTCCACGGACGAATGCTGTAGTGGTGCATCAAACGTGTGATCTATATATCGCCTGCATTACATTCAGTTACACAAGTGTACTAGACAATAGGAACGGGACTGGACATGGTGCAGTGCATAACGTAGTGCACTACCTAGCGAATATGGGATGTTTTCACCCATGTTTGTGTATTAGCAATTAATAAATAGGCATATATCACGAATGGTTTTATTTATCTTATTCACAGCACACCACCCTACGTAATACCGTCATAGCGCATACGTGAGCGCACCATGCTGGTTTGATCCGCATGGTGTGATACAGTGAGGCCATGTATTTCTAGATTTTTTCAGTTCTAGGTAGAAATGACAAAAATTTCCTAATACCAAAAACATCGGGGTACACAACACTTTACTAGGTACATGTTATTGCCTTCGTGTCCGGTCGGTAGCACAGGAAACCGTGAAAACGCGGTAACGTGCATACGTAGTCAATGCGCTCAAAATCTCGTCTAGTGTGATGCACTCGCAATAGCAGGCTCCCACAAATGTACCTGGACAGTCACGTTTCCGCCTACCAGGTGTAGGTCGTCGTAGAGATATGCTTTTACCATCGTTTTCCAAATTCCTTCGAGGTCTGTTTACATCCACACCTGTACCGGAAACCATAATGTCATACCTGTATCGTCAATAAGGCAGCGCACCGTAGCGAATGGGTGGACGTCGTATAGTTGTAATTGCCGCGATCCAAATATAATAAAATCTTTACATACTTTGTACTATCAGCAATAAGGTCTACGGTACCCCTGAGAATGATTTGTTTCTTCCGTAATAACGTGTGGTTGGTGCACTCGTGGTTTACAATGTCCAAGGTATACGTGGTATGTAGCCACAGTTGCATATTCGTATAACCAGATATGATGACTTCAACGTGATTTATGGTGCACAATTGACCTTTCCCTTGCACTTTGGTTAACCAGACCGTGTTGGCACTATATACTCCACATGTACGCCAACGCGCGCGCAATCACAGCAATATATCGTGGCAGGCGTGTTCGTAAGGTGTACTGTATGGTCTCTATACCGAAATAAACAATCTACCCAAGGTCACCTTGTAAACGTACGTATATTGTTCAAAACGTTAACCTGTAACGTAAAGCATAAGGCATTGGTTTTACAACACCGTGCAGCAAACAGTATGCCCACCTACCTGTAGATTGTATATCCGTATGTGGACGTTACGGTGTATTCGCCTACACGCGTAGTAACACACCAATCATAAACGGTACAGTTGGTGTTGGACCCAACAGGCTGTCGTCGTTGCATTGTCATACATTACCAACCTCTCTATAGTTGGGTACAAGGAATAACAGTCACATAGGTTGTACAGATTTATTGGTACTAGGTTTACAAGTGTAATGTGGATATGACATCCACCACCTTTGCCGATTGTAACTTCATTCAACACTGTAACTGTATGCTGGTTCGCAGTGCGCATGCATACTCTTGCACGGGTTGATGATACGTACAATTGATGATTACATCTCACAAGGCGGATATGTAATACACTATACCCATTAGAAGTATTTCACTCTAAACCGTGCAAATTATTTGTTAGCCAATCCACTTGACGTTGGTACCCTTCAGCTAGATCGAAACGTTCACATGATAATTTCAACAGGTAATGAAATATTAGTGTCGCATCACACGCAACCACACAGAGTATTAAGACGTTCAAATATTTCTTTGAAACATTTTTATAGCATCAACGATGCGAACCAATAAAACTACTCGTTAGGGGAAATCTTAAAACTTTGAAAATCAATAATATACTGTCTTGCGAATAATACACGTAAAGCCGCTGGGTTCTGCTGCTGCTGAAGCACTAAAGGAATCAATTGGGCAATGCACTCTGGATCCTTGATAAACTGACGAACTACGTTTAATAAAGGTCTCTTCAATATATGAGTATAAAACTGGAACAAATATGGAATAATTCTCGCTAGACACTTCAGGGTCTTTCATATGACTTTCCTCATGCTGGGCAATCACCGTTCCTATGTTCCAGACGTACATGCAGTTATGCACTTTACGTAAATTGCACTCGATTCACTGCATGGAATTGTTATGCAAGAACGTACCGATTGTGGTCAACACGCGTTTGTCCACAATATAGTCACCTCGATAACGGGCACTGCGCCATACTAGTAAGGAGGAATACACAGAAGTCCACTACGTACTAGGATGGTTACACTGTGTCACTACGTACTAGAATGTATACACTGGTCCACTAGTTATGTCTATAATCACTGGCCGCACTTGGGTTTGAAGGGAGCTCCATGTCCTTGGCCAGCAACATATCCACCAAAGCACCACGGTTCAGCTTGATCATGCGGTGAAGACCTCAGTCGAACTTCTCCTTTAATGCTGCTGGAGCTGTCTCGTGGGATTTCACATACGTGGTGAACAAAAACTCCACTGTGCTCGGGTCAGGTAAGATGGCCTTTGTACGTGCACCAAACAATGTAGCGATATCCTCTGGCGTCGCGTCCGAAAATAAATATCCACCACGATGACATGCACATACGTGATCCAGTTGGTTTTTTGGATTTGTATAGCAACCTATGCAGTGGAGAAAACGGGCAATGTAATACCTATTAACACTTGCCAATATACATGGTTCATTCACCCACCGTGCCGAACACTTTCACGCCGCTGAGGACTTATCCCCGAGCACAATTGTACTAGCAACGGTCGGAATAGCTTTGTCCATGTTCGAGATGGCCATGGCGACTGATCACCACACTCCAACATCAACACACTTTAACCATTTGCACGGACATGTGCAAACACACTCACACACCAGCATAAATCCACAGACTCCCACCACTCCAGCGGTACCGCCTTTGAACATGTCAACCTGAGAGGACCTGTCAAAAGTTATGAGTGTTCTGGCAAGAGTGATAAGGATCGCGTTTGTTCGGCCTCGTAAGCGTTCACGCATCAGAAACCCCTGCCAAGTTAAGTCATTCATAGGCTAATTCGCACACACTCAGTTGTATAACTGTGAGTATGGGGTTTTCGAAGGGCGTGTCGAGTGAGGTCCATACTACTATCCGCAACACAGGCCCATAACCAGAAGGGTCAAGGGCCCCTATATTACTGATAGCCCTACCTAAGATTGCTGTTATTTGCCAAAAATTTTAGTAATATGTTTGAGTCGGGCTCCCCAAGTATTCAAATTTAAAGTCTTCGAACACTGCAATTTTCATAAATAAGGTCTTATGCTCCATCTTCCCAAACGAAAATATCTGGCTCCGTCCTTTATGGACAATTTAGTATGCATTCAGTTGTGCAGTATGCATTCAGTGCATCAGGAAAGATTTCATGTATGCTGGCTGTGCAGCAACATGGCAACATTGTTGATTGTTTGGCAACGAAGCATTCTTAGCAGTAACACTCTCTTGGGATATGCCACGTATTCAGGGAAGTATTTCGCATCAGTCTGCGCGCAGTTGTGTTTACTTTCGTTGTGTACCAGTTGCTAGAATCGTGTGCATTTGTACCAAGTTATATATATATATATATATATATATATATATATATATATATATATATAGATAGATAGATAGATAGATAGATAGATAGATAGATAGATAGATATGTGTGTGTGTGTATCAACGCCTGAAAGAAGGAAAGACTACTTCTTGTACTACGGAATTATACCAAAAAGAAAAAGGAGACTTTGATGTACCGGATCTACGTTCAGCCAGACGTCCTATTCCATACGGTCCCGATGTGCCAATATCAGATCCACCAGAAAATTTCATCACAGATATAGATGATATACAGGATACAGAACAGCTCTCAACATCTGAAGATCCAGACTTTTCCACAACTTCCCCTGCCAGCGAGCCGCATAAGGTAACACAGAGCGAATTAAATGGCCTAATCAGGGACTTAGAACATTCCAAAACAAACCCGAATTATTGGCCTCACGGCTGCAACAATGGAATCACCTGGCGGATGATGTGAAGGTAACAACTTTTCGCTACAAACATAAAGAATTTGTTTCATTTTGCAAAACACAAGGACATCTGATTGTGTGCCATGACATTGAAGAACTCTTTGCAGCAATGAATATAACATATAAGACCGAGGAATGGAGACTTTTTATTGATTCCTCCAAATTTTCCCTTAAAGCAGTTTTACTGCACAATTCTTCCTTCAATTCCTGTTGTACATGCAGTTGACGATAAAGAAACTTATGAAAATATGAAAGAAATTCTTAGGTGCCTCGAATACGATAGATTTGGGTGTCGAATTTGCGTCGATTTTAAGGTTATTGCAATTCTGCTGGGTTTACAAAAGGGTTACACAAAGTTTTGCTGCTTTTTATGTGAGTGGGACAGTCGTGCTTTATGTTATAAGAAAAAAGACTGGGCTCTGCGTTCATCATACACACAGGTGCGTCTTTTGCTGCGTGATTCTCAATTTGAATAGACACTTAATGATGGGGAGCAAGCAGCATGAAATGCATTTCGACAAGTGTGTCATAATTTTCTGGGGAACAGGAGAGAAGAGAACTACCAACAATTCGTGGAGAATTTTCTGTTATCTTACGAGAAAATTGAGTGTAGAATGTCGTTTAATTGCATGTTTTCCATTCTCATTTGGATTTTTTTTACTGATGATTGTGGTGATAACAGCGACGAGCATGGAGAACGCTTTCATCAGCAAATTGCAACAATGGAAAGAAGATACAAGGGAAGTGGAGTGCAGCGATGTTAGCTGATTTCTGTTGGAGTATTAGGAATGAAGAAACAGAAGTTAGCTACACACGGCAAACTGTAAAGCCCAGGCGTTAAAACAAGGTAAGCCTAGGAATTCAACATTCGTAGTGTTATGGCTTTTAACGTTTAAGGGCTCTATTTCAGTAAGAGAAAGGTAATTTCTCCTTTACAACAAACCAAATATGGAGTCAGTAACCACATTATTTATGACAGTCGTAACGTATAAGGTGGGGAGGGAAGAGAAAGTTAGAACGGACCCTACCCAACTAAATTACTAAGATTTTTCCCGAATAACAGCAATTTTAGGTAGGGTCATGAATAATTTAGGGTGGGCTAGCCCCCCCCCCTTGACCCTTCTGGTTATGAACCTGTGTTGCGGGTATATTTCGCCACCAGTGATGTAATATATAGGAATGCGACGTTGCCAGACCTTTAACAGTGTTGCCGCATAAATAAAAACACGTGGAGGCTCTTGGATATAGCCCCCCTCTCTGTTACGCCGAAACAAGAGCCAATCGAACTGTTTTAATGTCATTTTCGTATTCAGCACCTTCAAATTAGTTAAAAGTGGGTGTTTTCATTTACGTAACAAAATGTGGGCAGAGCAGTATGCGTAGTGAAGTCCGAAGAAGAACTCCGACAGTGTTTTGCTTATGAACTTGCACCCTATCCAACTTTCTCCCTTCACATAAATATCCATGAGGAAAACGAAAAAATCTGCTTTGTATGACATGTTTGAATATCGGACAGATTCTGAAACTCAAATTGAAAACACTGAGTAGAAGATGGGGGCTGGCTTGTAAGTCATGTTGTTTGGCCACAACATGGAACATACAGGGGTTGGACAAAAAATCTAAAAACACGTTATACAGGAAACGTAAGTGTGGCCCGCCACTGTACACCACGTGTTGCGGTTGCCGATCGTGTTTTGTTTTCAATGTGTCATGTGGACCTTCCTCTTCCGTCAGCAGTACCCAGTTCACCTGTGAGTGTCGTGGTGTGCAAGTGGT
>JAGDQP010006182.1:55244-68265 GCA_022664845.1 Lepisma saccharinum | reverse complement strand
TTTTTTTTTTTTTTTTTTTTTTTTTTTTTTTTTTTTAGAGCCCAACTTTTAGGTATATACTCTTACTTCTCTCTGGTATACAATTTACTTTCAGAGCCGTCAATAGCAAGAACCTAAAAGGTACGAGAGAACTCTGGTATACGTGTTTTGAAGTGATCGAGTTTCTGAATTTTGCTCTTTGGTAGCCGATAAGCATACATTGCCGTTTTCTAATCCCCCTCCTTTTCATCCTGTAAGCTGCTTTCCATCTTTATGGCTTCTCTTTCTCTCTCTCTCTCTCTGTTTATCTCTCTCTCACACACACTCTCCATTTCAACATTCACAGCCACTCTTCTTCTCCTCTACAGTTTCACGTTTGTTTGTTTCGAAAATTGATGCCCCATTAAGCTAATTAGAAGATCGCCATAGCCAGATGTCGAAGTCTTTGAGGTTCAAAAAGGTGGTGCCTGCTTGTTTGTCTCTCTCTCTCTCTCTTCTTCGTGAAACGCAAATGGATGGATGCATGCTCGGATACAGAGGGCAGAAAGGAAGAGCTCGATCTATCTACCATCTGGTGAAATGTGGAGTTTCCTTGTAAGGAACTAAAGAGAGAAAAGCACCCTCTCATTTTTTTTAAATTTCAACAGAGAGAGAGAGAGAGAGGCTTCTACTTTGGAGCCTCAAGCATTTTGTAAATTGACAAAGTAGAAACAACCTACCCAAACTGACTAACTGCCAGTCATAAGGATAGATAGATAGAGGGGGTATTTTCAACTGATTCAACACGCCCATTACCCGTTTCGTACAGCACAATAACAGCACACGATCTTTTTCGTAGGAAAATCACAACGAGTATTTTCCACTCTTTAAAATTTTAATTCATGACCGCATTTGGTTTTTCTTCAAAGAAATTTTAATTTTATTATAAGGCCTTTACGCAACTTTTGGCTCAGGTCGAATTAATGATGAAGGGAGAATTAATTGGTGGAATGAAGAAAGTGGGATGAAACGGGGGGGGGGGAATCCGAATAAACCCACAAACATGGTGTTTGTCCACCAAAAAGGCCTACATGATACGAGCATGGATCGAACCGAGGACCACATGAACCAGAGGTGAGAGCTTTACAACTGAGCCACCGCGGCCCCTTTTTCTTCAAACGAGTTTAACACACTATTGCAGATAAAGGATTAAACTCTTCCTTCTGCTTTCAACATTTTTCCCGTCGCTACCATTGCACTTAATATTGTGGATAACCAATCGTTTGCAACCCACGTCTGTCTCAATTCCGAGGGTTAGCGTCAGTCAACAAGCATAACCTTCCATGAGAAACGTTTTGGAAATTAACCGAAAGCGTTCATAATCAAATTTCACGCATATTAATTTAACGCATCGTAAACGCAAGTCTAATGCATATTTGTCTGTATTTTAACTCCTTATAGGAGCCCAAAACTGGAGCATCAAAGTAAGTATCTTTTCTTTTCTTACGTGAACTGTAGAAGAACTTACTTACCAACTAAAATACCACCTAACACAGAGGACTGTACACTTACTACACAATATAAAGCAAATAATTAATGTACTATATTATTTATAAGTTCCTGTAGAACACAGGTAGGGTATTCGCTTTCTACGTGGTCTCGTGTTCGAATCCTGTGGATGTCCATCGATTAGAATGGAAACGAGTCTACCAAAAGCTGTAGGTTCCGTCCTTAAAAGCTCATGAGCTCGTTTGGAACGTTAATAACAATTTAACCTATTAGTTTTCATTAGGGGTTAATTAACCATTAGCCTATCACCTGTTGATTCATCTTATCACAATGTTAGAGGTATCAATTACACACTTACCGAGTATTTTGACTAAAAAAAACAGCCCAGTCCAGGTGGTAACGTCGAGGACTTCGGATCAACAATGGGTAGGTACATGCGTTCGAAGCCCACGACGGACCATCTTGACTGAGGTTTTTCCATATTCCTCAGTTTCAAGAAAGAGAATGAATGGCGGGATAGTACCTTAAGTAACGCCCTTGCCTATACCTTCCTCATCCTCTACCTAACCCATTCCGACCTGAGCCAAAGATACCAAAAAGCCTTAAAATAAATTCAAACTCAAAAGTCCAAAATCGAAAGTGAATATTCTAGAACAAATTCTCGACATCAAGTCATTCACAGTCTTCAACTTGTACTTGTAAGAGATCTGGCATGGATGGAATTATTTTAAGATACTCGATCACAAACAGTGACATGGAAGTTCTATTGTTGCGCCATCTATATTTGATCACTGAAGCACTTCGTATTGATATTGGAGAAAACGACCCATTTGATCTTCGTTAAATAGGCACTATACTGCCGAATTGTTTTGCTTTACGTGTTCATAATAGTTCATACTTCCTTTGGCAATTTGCATCTTCTGTATAGCATGCTCACAGAAATCGTGGTAATTACAATGGTAATTCAATTGGGCGTGACCAATTCCAATTTTATATTGATTTCGAATACAGAATTGACCATATAGGATCTATGGGTGGAAAATTTGGACCAAACCATTCTGGAAGATCAGAAATGATCAGAACTTTTGAGAAGATAAGTCTGTGAAGCTGAGCACCCACATAGAAAGAGAGGAGAGAGAGAGAGAGAGAGAGAGTGAAAGAAAGAGAGATCAGAAAACGAACTTTTTAACAATTTCATTTTGGATGACATTTCGTTGAAACGCACGAAAGAGACTGTTTGGGTTTCCACTCTATAACTCGGACTTAAGTCCACCACTCACCAGTGACAGCAAAGTCTCCATCGTACCATAAAAAAAATATCTTCTTTTTCTTCTTCTTCTTCCGATATCTATTTTCGTTCTAGCACTTTCCAGTTCACGCTTAATCCACGACAGCAGAACGCACGCAGCCTGCTTTCTTTTCTTTTCCTTGTATTTTTTCCTCCTCACTCTCTTTTAATCCCTAGAGGAAATAAGAATGAATGGGAAAATTTTTATCAATCACAGAGAAAAATGGATGAAAGAAGGTTCGAAGAAAGAAAAAAAAATCGAAAAGGAAAGATGAGAGAAAAAAAGAATCTTTTCATCGAGTTGTAAGAGTTCCTGAAAAGAGTCTACTAGACGGAACCGTTTGGTTTCTACACCTGATTGCTGTTTCTGCTGACCCGCGAGCTTTTATTTTCATCTCCCATTCCACCTCGCGTCCTATTTCCTTCAGCTTTTCTTAAGAATCGAAGTGGTCGAAAAGTGACGGCAATTCATTTTACCCTACTTTCCCCTACTAACTTTTTTTTTCCTCCCGTTTATCGACATTCATGTCCATTTAACTGAAGTGTCAATAGCGCAAGGAATGAAATCTAATTTACCTGCTTCTCCTACAGACTATTCCTCCCTTTTTCTTTTATACACTAAGAGGGGCCTAAGAGGTAAATTTAGAGTTCTTAATATAAGTGTTCTTCTGAAGGCGGCAGGATCTTCAAAGCCAGCTTAGCTTTATCCATTTGTTATTGTCTTGCTCTGTCCATTTCCATACACAATTTTATATCTTTGTTAGTGTCTACGACTTGAAACCGTTTTCTTCCTTTTTTTCCCCTAAAACGTACCCTTATATATCTATTTAGTATACAATCTTTACCTAATGTCCTAACCAGTTTTTTTGCTTCTATACTATTTTAAGTATTGTTCTTTTTATTATTACACGCTTTATATTAACTTGCTCTGTAATCTGCTCTGGTAGAAATCTTGTAATTGATTTTTAACTCACTTCCCATCATCCGATTTCTTTGAAATTTTGTAAACTTGCTTGCTTCCGATGTCAATACAATATTCAATCATTAGATATACGACAGAACTGTAATTCATAAATTAATAAAATAATTGGAAATTATCCTTAATGCACGCAACACCGCATATATAGTGTGAAGTTTGGATTGCCTAACTCGCAGGGGGTTAATATTCATCTGTTATACATAAAAATAATTAAAAAAGGATTGTAAAAAACACGCTTTTTTAAGATAGACTAAAAAGTAAAAAAAAAATAATCTTATGAATCGGAAAATAAAAGCGTGGGTGCTCTTGCTTACCTTAATTTCTAATAAAATCATAATATCTAAGAGCACCCACGCTTTTATTTTCCGATTCATAAGATTAATTCAATTTATTATTTTTTACTTTTTAGTCTATCTTTAAAAAAAAGTTTTTAAAAATCCTTTTTTAATTAATTTTTTATCCATTATCTCTCCAGCACTTCCTCATTTCCTTCAGACCCGCATTTCAAAGACTTTCAGTTTTATTTCATCATTGTTTTTCCTTAATTCTTTGCTCAATGGTCCATAAAAATAAAGGCATGTCCTTTCTATTTAATAATATTTTTGTTATTTCTACTTTATATCTTTTTTCAAGGTTCAATTTTAAGAATTTCCAGTTGTTGTTTTTTTTTTTTTCACCTCTTTCGGTGTTCCCGGTTGAATGTGTGGGATTGCTCTTCGGTTTGTTTCAAACAGGATCTGGCGTCGATCCCCGTTGGGAACACATTTCACACAGCAATTTTGACCTAACTCAAAACTGAATCAAACTTTCTTTGGCAAGTTTGACGACTTAATGCAAGCTTAACATATCAAGCCAAAAGAGAAAAGTACACAATGTTGAATCTGGCAGTCTAGTTTACAAGAATGATGACTGAAATAGCGTTGACAGTACAAGAGAGAGTCAATTAGTGTACTTCTTAAACATACGTTAGCCTGGGTGTGAATCGAACGGAGGTCCACTGGCATATGGATCCAATGGTTCACCTTATCCAGGTACCTTCAAGTTAGAAAATCTACCTCCGGGTAGAACAAATCAGCAATGGTTTTCATCCCTTTTCTCAACAGGATGTGATGTCGCAAACTTCAGGGTTAAAAGTCATGAGTCGTAACTACAAACGTTGGCGGAATCACTAAAAATCCATTTATCTTTCGCATTGAAAAAAAAAAAAAGATTCCGCCTTTGTTCTATACTTTTGCTAATTGGCTTCATGACAGAAGATATTATCTGCCTGCGTATTGAAGGTTTGAAGACAAGACAAATGATTGCGTGCAAAAAACTACTTGCAACTTCATGAAACAAACGAGAAAAAAAAAATTGCAAAAGAAAATTAAAAGGCAAAAGAGAGAACGTCGACGGACGCACAAGGAAAAAGGGAACGAGCATGGAGGATAGGCACTGGAAATTTGACGAGAAGAACAAGGTACCGTAATTTTGAGAATCACATGCTAAGTAACAGCATAATTGTCCAATATATCTAATGCACCTTTATGTGTAAGAAATTTGTCATGCTAGTCCTACAAATTCAAACCTATCAAAAAAAATGCATTGTTGCACCTTAGATTTGGATGCAGCACACTTCCGTACAGCACATATCCGTATAAGATAAAATCTGTTTCATTTCCGTACAGCTTACAAGACAACCAGATAACATCGGCACATTTCCGTACATGTCTGGATGGGCGCTTTATCAGATTATTTATGCTATCTTTCGTAAAGCAGAAATACACTCAAAAGGTGGCCATCGTACAAAACAAGTACATACGCAAACTGGTTTGACTCGAAGGACATGTTTCCACAACAAGAGAGCAAAGCTATGCAACCAAAATGTTACACTGACCTATATATATGTAAGAAACACAAGAAAGGAAGTGCCTTTTCAGAAATTTTGTATTTTGGGAAATCTTGCAATAACTTTTCAAACTGCTGACCTTTTAATATAACATTTAATTTAATATAAAATGTAATACATTGCCAGTTTCAGTAGGTGAACTGAATTTTATTTATGGCCTTTTGGTATCTTTGGCTCAGGCTGGGATGGGGTAGATAGAGGATAAAGAACCTATCAGCCAGTGCTTTCGTACCATTCTGGCATTCGTCTGGTGGACCTGGGGGTAACACTGAAAAACCTCATTTTTAAAAAAAATCATTGTCATTTTGATGTTGCCTCTTGGTGGGATTACATCAACCTTGAAATGAATAGCTTTTCGAGTTGTCGGATAACCGGACAGGGAAACCTTTATTAATCATGAATGAATATAGCTATAGAATACAGTGAAGAAATAACGATGTACCGTAACTAATGTAAATTATACGTTAGGGCCATACTGTATGCACTGAGATACTCTTTCGTTAACAAAGAAAAAAAAATCTGTAAAAGTAAAATAAGCGTTGAAGATTCTTTACTTATTCAATCGTCTTAAATCCACATTAAACAATTGTCAACTTCTTGTCGACTTCAAAATTTTAGATGCAATATTTATGGTAGATGGAACATTTTATTGGGATAGGTCCTTCTTTTCACATTCACTGGAAGCACTTTTAATTAATTTTAAGTGACATTCAAAAGAAAGTAATGTTGATATACATGTTAATTATGCAAGTTGTATTAATTACTGACTACTCAAACAACAAGAATATAATGCTACGGAAATTAGCGCACTCGCTTTCCGTGCTCGTCATCATCAGTTCAATTCCCGGCGAGGTACATTGAAAGGAGTGTTCGGAGACTACTTCAAAAACTGTAGGTACCATTCTTAAAAGCTGAATAGTTCATTTAGCGCTTTAATAAAAATTCAATCAATACAGGCTATGGAATCACTCATTGTATCAAACCAAATAGTCTGGAGATGACACAGTGGAACGTAGGACTGACAAGGAACACTATCAACATATTCACTCTAAAAGCAGTTTTAAATCTACTTGAAAGATATAACGATATACATAATATATCATACGCAGATATTAGCTCTACAACTTACAAATTTAGGAATATTTAAAAGTCAAAAGTTTGATTTTGTTGTTATTTCTAACACTTACAAAGTTAAGGGCGCAGCCCGCCGAGTAGAAGCGAGTAGTGGTGAATGGCCCAATGACTGTTGCCAACATATTTTTTCTTCACCCCGCACCAACGGGCGGGTACTTTTCCTTGTGGTAAATAAATTTGATATTTCGAGAGAAATAAGAAAAGATGCAGGAATGTAAAATTTAGTGTTTCGGAGTTGATTTGTAGCAATATCCTCGTTCCAATGTAAAACTCACGAAAGTGCAAAAATCTTTTTTTTTTTTTTTTTTTTTTTGCGAAGATCGACTTTGAAAGGTCATAACTCCTGTAAAAATCAGAAACTGCACTAACTTCTATGGTCTTTCATATTTCTCCTTATTAAAGTTGTAGACAAAACTGTAGAAAACAATGCATAACCCAGAAATGCAAAGGAGCGACGATATTATACATCAAAATGTGATGGGACCACGGTGGCTCAGTTGGTAGAGCGCTAACCTCTGGTACAAGGCGTCGTCGAATCGATCCCTGCTCATACCATGTGGGCTTTGTGGTGGACAAACACCGTTTGCTTGGGTTTTCTCAGGGTGTTACCGTTTTCTTCCACTTTCTTCATTCCACCAATTCATCCCATCATGATCCATACGTCCGGAACTATAGTTGCCTAAAGGCCTTAAAATAAATTCAAATTCAAATCAAAATGTGATGTCATCGGATTGTCAGTGTTGCCAATCTGATATAAAGTTTATTAATTCGAAGAACACTTCGTCAATTTATTAGATATTTGGTATTTTGTAGTGAACATAAAGATACGTGAAACACAAACGCAGGTTCGCAAATGCAAAGTGTGAAAATTATGCCAGGCTTGGCACTGAATATCGATATTTTGATAATTTCTCCTCATTTAGTAGTTACAGTTTGCAACGCTGATTTCTGTACTTCACATATGATCTTTATAACATCACTAAAAGATGTCAAATATCCAGTAAACCGAAGTAGTGTTATTTGAAAAAAAACAACAACAACAACAACAAAAAAATACAACGTATATCAGTGTGATAAAGTTGACAACTCGATGACATTACATTTTAACTTACTTATAATACTTTCCCTATACAAGTCAGCTACGGATAAAGAACTTTTACATTATTCATTGTTTATGATTTATCGAGAAATATTAATTTTATTTATCATTGTAATAAGCCGATTTATGTACTGGAAGTTGGGACCCCCCACATATTTCTTCCGCTTATAAATCACTAAGCCTACGCACTCCACAGACCATAAAGTGCCTTGACCTACCAAATGACTTTCATTCAAAGAGAGTATCGCGGTGTGAGCGCAACGACACCCTAAAACAGCTGTATATGGTTTTCAAGACTGGAGTCCATTACTTCTTAATTCCAAGTAGCTATACTTCTAATCTCCAAAACTCATTTATAAGGGTACTTACTTCTTCTATAGCATTTCGCTCTGTCTCAATTTCCTTGTGAGGGTTATTCAATGGCCTTAATCTGCTTGCAAATTTATCCTTTAAAAATGGAATATTTACTAGGTTTACAATGTTTACTATTCTCGGGTACCTAATATTTACTACTAAATAGTAACTTTTGACTTCAGCCTGGCATGATTATCCGTCACGTTCTAGTTAAAATCTACAATCGCCAACATCCATGCCCCGGCCGGGATTTGAACCCGAGACCTTTGCTAAGATTATAGAAGGGACATCCATTAATAATTCTTAGCACCCAAACAGTGCATTTGGGTCCTGTAGAGAAACTTCCTAGACCCATGAAAAATGAATATTCGATATTTTTCAAGTCGACAATAAAGTGACACATTCAGTACAATGTCTGATTAAATATCATATAGAAAGTTTACTTGTCGAGTTTCAAAAAATATAGAATATTCATTTGTATAAAACTTACACAAATAATAGCCCTTTAATTTTACCAAAATCTATAGGTATCTGTTCCACTATAGACTCAAACGGTTTGGCAATTCCTAACTCTATAGTTGTAAAAACACACGAGTTATAGACGCTGCCACCTACTTCGGAACAAATATGTTTCCAGGTTTTTACTGAAATGTAGCCTTAGTACGGCTTTTCTCCCACCTGGTTACTTCTTCTTTTTTTTAAAAAAAAAAATACGGGAAGCTGCTACAGACCTTCGAAAATGGCAAAAATCTCAACAAAGTGTGCATGGATACGTCACGATCGGTGCTTGTCAGATTGTTCAGGTTTTCTCATACGAAAGACCTTGAAAATTGTCATCATTTCAATGCATGTGTTACTTACTAAATGTAAGACAATCATAATAACTATATTTCTTTCTTAAATTCTTAGCACATTCAACGTTAGAATGCAAAGAAATTGCGTTCTGTACTCCTTTAAAAAAAGCTATTTAAAAATTCTAATTTCCATCTCATTTACATTAAAAAGATCAAAATTTTTCTTGAATTTGAAGATGGGCGAAATGTTGAAAAGAAACTTTTAACAAGTGCTTTTATAACAACATTTTTACTTTCTTTTACCGCAATGGAATTATTGGTATATCGTCAAAATTCGAAAGACTTACATACATTTCTGTATTGACAGATGAACACTTTCTGTATTCATATAAAAACCAATATTTCTTTATTAATAATTCCTCATGCTCTCCTTAACAATCATTTCGGTGTGTCCCCGCTTGACCTTCAGTTTTCTTTGTTGGACTTCCCTCTAATCTCAGGCATAGCTTACACGTTTAGAGATGGCACATTCTGATAACGCTCCCATCTAGACATGTACAGAAATGTGCTGTACGGAAATGAAACAGCTTTAGCCTGTACGGATATGTGCTGTACGGATCTGGGTCAAATTCTTAGATTTTAGTATAGAGAGTTTTGTATCTTAAAGAAGGAAGAAAACTGAAGTCAGGAAATGCTTATTTCAGAAATAAACTAAAGATTTCGCCTATTTTCTTCACTTCGCCTCATACTGTATATTAGTACCAAAATTTCTTTATAGGCGAACCTAGAACTCTCACTGTGACAAGTTGATCAGCGATTCGGACAGTTTCTCTTAGTTTGCCGAGTTACACGAAAGATGCCTTGCAATGTGGCTAGGGTCGCTACTTTCTCACTTCCACCTATCCCAAGAAAATATTAGAAGTCCACGACGTAAATGGGCAGTAAGTACTCTCAGATGTTGTACTGTCCAAAATTGCACAATTCTGATCAAGATTTGTTTCCCCAACAGAACAGGCGAAAGTCATGCTTTCATTAGTGTTGCCAATTCTCTATATTTTTTTTTAGTTAAATCTGGCGACTTTGAGTACTTATTAAGCCAACAAAAAATATGTAATTTCTGTTGTTGATATACGAAACACACAAGCATCACATTTTTTTCGATTGGCTATATAAATTTTTGATAAGAAAAAATGTTAGAGCTACGATATTTTCAATTGTCTGCTATTGGCAACACTGTTCTTATTTGATTCCATTGAACCGAACTGACAGATAGTGTCAGAATTTGGAGCAGTTTACTTTTTATTCTAAGCATCTCTCTGTTCCTCGCAGCATCCGTATCTTTTTACATCTCTTCCTTCCCTCCACTTCAAAACCAACTGCATCCCAGCGTTAAAAGGGAATCACTCCATTAAGCTTTTTGCCTAACACCTTGATGTTATCGACAAGACAGGTGCTTTTGCCTTCTATGTTTGTGTCTTCCTTCTCCCTCCCGACATCCTCCATAACCAAGCAGTCTCTATCTTCACGCAAAACACACTCAAATACAAACACTTGATATTCCATCCATAGCGGGAGGGGAAGGTTCCTTTCTAGCTGGAGAAATCAGGCGAGATATGACATGCTCAAAAGAGGCTTTAATGATGGAGGAAATATGTCATATACCTTGTCTCAACATTAATATTAAATTTATTGATTGAGAGATATCTTCAAGTTATAAACTAACTTTGAAGCACGAATTCTCTCTCACTGTTTCAAAACTCTTTTCTATTCCCAGAGTTCGTTATCAGTTTTTTCTTTTTTTAATTTATTTATTTAACGTTATCGTAAACCGTCCTAGCATTGGAAATCGTCGGTTTGCACTAACCATAAAAGTACAAAATACCTTTCAGGCACCGTTTTTTTTATTGTTTTTATTTGGATTTGCTTAAAAATTAATATCTTTATCGGAAAAGTGAATATCTATTACTATTTCTTGTATTTAGTGGGAAGAACTATTTATTTTTTTTACTATTTTGTGAAGAGTAATTACCCAATTAATATTGTAATTAATTACTATTTAATTAGGCTGTTATTACTCTTCACAAAACAGTGAAAAACTTATTGTTTTTTTCCCGCTCTAATTACAAAAAAAAATAGTAATAATAGAATTTTTTCTTAGTTTTCACTTTTTCGATAAAGATATTAGTTTTTTTTTATATTAACATTTTCGATAAAAAAAAACAATAATATCTTTATGGAAAAAGTGAAAAGAAAGAAACAGAATGATTACTGATGCCTATAAAAGCCATACACAATAATTCAATTTCTTTGTTTTCGTTCCTCTGATTGAAAAAATTCAATCTACAAGAACTAGTCTGTAGCACGTTAAAAAAAAACGGAAGGTTGGTGTAACCCATTAATTTTACTAAACAAACAAGGACTCCGCAAATCACAAACATTCTTCCCCTCCGATGTGTCGTTTAGCTCCCAGAGCGAAAAGAAAGTCTTTCTCCCGATGACGGACTAAAACTTGTCACTTTCTCGATAAAGATATTAGTTGTAAGTTTAAGTGCTGAGCGAACGTAATTTCTTTTTTTTTTAAGTTGGTGTGTGTGTGTGTGTGTGTGTGTGCTCGGCGATTTGGAGGGGGTGGCCTTCCCCGTTGGGGTCTGGCGGAATCCCTGCTGTCAAACCTCCATTTGTTTCCAAAATAGAGAGAGATATTGAAACAAAGAGAGTATATTTTATAAACTGTAATGTTATTTCATAACAAACTCTGTCAATCATTAACGTATTTCAGTGGTCGAATATGTGTTAAAAAAAAGACAGGAACACTAGTAATACTAGGTGGGTGTGGGGGATGAATAAACACACCAAAATACATTCAACTGTTACCTGTATCTCTCCCTTACTTTGGAAATAATGCAGGTAGTATAGAACGGTAAGTTGATTAATAAATTTTTCCACATAGCTCGCAAATACTCTACATATTCTGTTTTCATGTGTGCCAAAGCAAACATTGAACGATGTTATAATATTGCGACGTCAAATATGATGTGAATGGTAATTGTGGTCATATTTAATCCAAGCGCATGCATGAAGCATGACCACAAAATGAGAACGAGTGTGTAGCAAATTTGATAACAATTGATGTGGATACTCACACCCATCTCATACGAACACCGAAACACCGTCATCATTTTTTCTACCTGTTCCATATATGACATATAATGGACATATGGAGAAGTTCAGGGAGACTCCAGTTTCGGTCTCATATAAAGCGGTTCCTACGTTGTTTAATTAGATAGTAGATGGACATATACAGCCATTAGCCAAAACGGATTTGTAACACCTCAAGGGAGAACTTGTCAAACGTCTGTATGTATGGTCTATATAGGTTACCCTACCTACTCCATCACTGCTTTCCATGTGTGTACATCGTGCACGTATAAATCTCTTTCTCTCCCCCCCCCCCCCCCCCATAATATTGTAGAATCAGTATTGCAAGTAGGACTGCGCGACTCTGGGATCTATATCGAACAATGAATCCACATTTTTACTATCGAAATACCGATTTCGAGGCCAATCGAAAATGAATATCAAATTATATTACTATTTGATGGATGTTTGATTTCTAACCCAAACAACACAACATATTCTGGGAATATTTCATCTTTTACTCTCCAATATTAGAGATTCCAGTATAAATTCCTCCAGGAATATAATGTTTGGCTTCATGAAGGAATATACGTAGAATGTTCCTATTAAAGCTATAATTACTAGGAATGGGTATATAGATCCGAATCCGCAGTATCCGGTTCAGATTATATTGGAAATTGATCCGGATCTTGTAACTGGGTACATGGATCTGGATCTTGGAACCGGGTACCTGGATCCGGATCTTGGACTCGAGTGCCTGGATCCGGATCTAGAACTGAGTGTCGGTATCCGGATCATGGAACTGAGTGTCTGGAACCGGATCTGGAACTGAGTGTCTGGATCCGGATCTGGAACTGAGTGCCTGGATCCGAATCTTGGA
>JAGDQP010006182.1:35891-55234 GCA_022664845.1 Lepisma saccharinum | reverse complement strand
TGTCTGGATCCGGATCTGGAACTGAGTGCCTGGATCCGAATCTTGGAACTGAGTGCCTGTGTCGGATCTTGGAACTGAGTGCCTGTGTCCGGATCTTGGAACTGAGTGCCTGTGTCCGGATCTTGGACTCGAGTACCCTGAATCCGGATCTTGGAACTGAGTGGCTGTGTCCGGATCTTGGACTCGAGTAAATGAATCCGGATTTTGGAACTGAGTACCTGGATCCGGATTTTGGAACTGATTACCTGGATCCGGATTTTGGAACAGGTACCGGTTCCTTTAGGATTTGGTTCTAGGTTCTTTCATGATCCGAAGCCTTCCACTCCTAATAGTTTAGTAATAAGAAAATTTCTTCTTCTTTCCTAAGACGGACATTGACATTAGCATATTCCATGTATGAGCTAGGAAATTCTTGGGACATTCCAGACCCATATGGACACACAGTCGGTGAATGCGTACAACTACATCAACTGATTTTCAATTGAGTAAACTGGAGCTTAATTCATACCATTCCACTATCCATACAAATATCATGTTAATTCCTAAAAAAAATAAAAAGTCAATCATTCATTTTATACTTATTCTCACAAAACTTTGTGATGCTACTTAAACGCACGTTTGGACCATTTGTTCGAACATGGACCCACACAGGTTACCATGACAACGAAAATAAGTTACGTAGGACGTGGAAATAGTTCAGTGCAGTTCCTCAAATCGTCTTTTACGTTTTCCGTATGATGTGCTACGAAATAAAGGTACATGAACTCAGTCAAAACTTAAACACACCCAACTAACTAATAACATTCCTTGTTTTCCTATATGTAGTTAGATAGATATAAAATAATACAGCATTTTAACTTTTCTTCCTGGAAGTCAAATGAAAATGAATGTTAAAACATACTGTAAGCAGAAAAAAAATAAAAAAAAGGTGTTCCTAATTTTAATTACAGCAGTCAAGAGAAGAAGCGTTTTTTAGAAATTAAGGGGGAAATTGTTTAAGTGGACATTTTTTTTTTTTTTTTTTGCCTTTGAAAAATACATGTAAAACTCTTGATTCATGTTATCGTTGTGTTCATTTTCATCACAGGAACAAACCTCTATCATATGTATAAGTATGTGTATGTGTGTGTGTGCATTCACTGCTCAAACAGTTGCTGACGCCAAACAGATTAGTTGACGTGTAATCACATACAACTGACATGCACGCTATATGAGACACTGGGGAGGAGGGAAAGCACATGGAAAAGGTGGAGGAAGTCAGTCAGTTGGTCTCTCTCTCTCTCTCTCTTGAGGGGAAATGAAAATAGGAGCTGAAACAACAGTTGAATGGAACAAAAGCAAATTATGCTGTTTTTTTTCCTTTTTTGTCTCTAATTGCAAACTCTTTTACGTGAAACTTACCTAATTACCTACACAAGATGTGTGTAATTTAGGGAGAAAAATCTTTTTTTTTCTTTTTTTCATGTTACTAGTTTTTTTCTTCCAGTCTTTTGTTTATAGTGTCACGTGGAAACAGAACCATTATGTTTGCATTACAAAACAGCCACTTTAATCTCGTTGTTGACTATGAAATGTGACGAAAACGGAGTAGCAATCCTAAATTTAGCAGCATTTTTTTCTTTTCTCTCTCTCCCTTTCTCTCTCTCTCTCTCTCTCTCTCTCTCTCTCTCTCTCTCTGTGTGTGTGTGTGTGTCACACGCCACTCCTCTTAATGTTACATCTTTTCTCTGTCTGAAAAGCCCACAAGAATTCAAATTGTTGTTAAACTACCTTCGTGATATAAGAAAACAGATGATAATGAAAATAATGTGTTTTGATTTCTTTTAAATAGTTTTCTATGATTAGAGTCAGTAATAACCCTACACATGCCCCCAGTCTGCTTAAAAAAAAAAGAAAGCAAATTGAGATCTGGCCAGCGGACAGTCTCCCGCCTTTTAGATCTCATCTCGTCAAAAGGTCAACCAAGTTCCAACACATGCATTTGCTACCAAAAATAAGATTTTTTTTTTCTGCGGTTAGTGGCATTTCTGGGTTCAGTCTTGATAAAAAATAAATCGGACAGGAAAATAAAAAAGAAATGTGATCTATTTGCGTTTATTTAGTGGTGATGTTGGATTACTTTCCGAGCTGGCGTGGTTCATTTGGTAGAATGTGGGTTTCCCATTGTAAGTTTCAAACCCAGCGGTTGGGTTTCCTGAGTGAGGTTTTCCAAGATTTTTTCTCAAACACACCAGGTGAATGGAGGGATGGTACCTTCAAACTAGGCACCTGAGGACTTCCTTGACCTACCGCATTCCTCTCCCTTAAAGACAATCCGGTGAAAACAATAAATGAAATAAATCAAATCAAATTTGTTGTATACTTCAAAACGGAAACTATTCTCCGTCTTCGTGAAATATTTTATCAAATGACTTTTTCAGCGAAGTTCTGATTTGAATAAAACGTTCCTGGGTTTCCAGCCTTGCCAGCATCAACATTTCAAGCACTGTCTTCTCTGTGGTCATCTTCGGAACCCTCTACTGGTGATACACCGTTCCCACAGGAAAGTTGCCTTCTTTCCTCTGTGCCGTTCCCAAAGTTTCTTTTATTACTGGAATGGGTCCTGTAAACGCACTTTCTGTGATGACGCTCAGCTCTCTTGTCACATTTTCTGGACTCTTCTCGATGTTTTAAAAACGATTCTCTTTCAAAGTGATTTTAAGTTTCGAGGTAAAAAAAGGGTAAAAGGTTCTCTGGGGCAAAGTCCAGAGAATATGGTGGATAGGGGGCAACGAATGTCTCATGTCTTGGAAGATAACTGAGAATGAGGAGTGGATGTTTCCATTGTCAAGTTGTCAGTAATCCGGAAAACAGCTTGGGAATGTGCTCACTTCAACGGGTGTAGCTCGAAATGACGCTTCCAGCATGCATCTTGAAATCAGGCTGCAGTCACTTTTCTTTTTGTCACTTACATGTCGCTTGAGTAGCTGTGGGGAAAAAAGAGAAGAAGAAAGAAAACGAAGGAAGAAAAATGAAGATGGTGGTGTTGCCAGTGCGTTTTGTACATAAGCTATGTAAGAAACGTGTTAGCAGCTAGCCTGAACGCTTGGCAACACCACCATCTTCATTTTTCTTTCGTTTTTATCTGGAGGAAAAGTGTTTATAAACATATCCATTGTTTTTATCTTCTCACGTTCTGTAGATCATCGACGGCTGTCTTTGAGAACGCAGTAGGCAACTTTAGCATAAACACACTCATTTGCTTCCTTTGTTTTATCGAACGCACCTTTCGTGTGGTTGTCAAGTCGCTTGAGGGCGACGTTTGCATAAAAGCAGCCTTAGTCGAAACCGCTATCGCCCAACAGTCTATTGTTATAGACAGACGAAATAACGGGGCCGCGAGCCAGTAAAATCTAAAGCCCAAAATCTGGAAGAATGGGGTAAACATACTTGCAACACCTTCTCTATCAATAGCACACCCCCAAACACCATCATAATCATCTTCCCCTTACTACTACTACTATTATTATTATTAATAATAATATAATAATAATAGTAATAATGTATACGCTGTTTTGCGATTTCTCCATTACAATCAAAGACGTGAAAGAGACACATTTACGAACTTAAACAATTTGATCACCACCATCCAGATATTCACCCCATTGGACTGAAGAGAAAATCATTTAATTAACATGGAAAGCACAGGATATTAAATCACATATATCTCTAAAATAACAGCGTAACTAAAGTAGTGCCATTGTAAGAAATATGATGTCAAAACTTATTAATAAAGTTCACGAGTGAGGAAAAAGGTTTTGATTTAGCATTAAATGGAATGGTTATGTATTGGAATTTAACTCCATTTTTTTTTCGCAAATAAGCTTTTCCCAATGATAGAATATCACTAAAACTTGCAGGCTTAACTAAGTCTGCTGGACAATGTTTCCAATAAAATGGTTAGTTGAAGTTGACAGGTTGCAACGAAAAGCCATTTAGCACACAGTTAATCCAACACAGCTTGTTCCGAGTGATCCTCTGGCCATAGCCCTGTCTTCTCAAAATGTTGTTTCCACAAGGTTTCTCTATCATCGATATTTGCCCCCCATATCGATTAGCAACGCCAAATACTAGCTAGTTGCTTTCCTACGAAACGACTTAAAGAAAATAAGAAGAAGAATAAAAAAAAGATGGAAACTTGACTCCGAGCATACAAACTCACTCTCTCTCGTACCAAGTAATTCTTTTCTTAAGCTTCGATATATCGATTTTAAATTTATCTTTCTCATCTGATTCTCATTGGAAATGTGTTCGTAACTGCTGTTTCCAAGGTTTTAAGAGATTTCTTCGGTGGAGTGTAGGCGTAAGGGGTGAAAGAGAGGTGGTTGGACCTCTCCAAAATATCGACTGGCAACGAAATACCCATTTGTGTTTCCCGATGGAATACACGGTGACACTAACAGCGGACTAACAAATGCCTTGAAACTAGAAGGTTATTATCGAAATAGATTTATTTATACCAAAGATATTTGAGATTAGTCCCCTATCTTAAACACAACAGTATAATCTTAATTTTCTGTAAATATAACGTCGCAGATTTAACTCAGTTCTCTTCTCGGATGGTATTAATATTTCCGTAAAGCACTTCTGTATTCAACAACATACTCCTCGCTCTCTTGCTTGATAAGGTGCGAGTTGGTAAAATGAGATGAAGAAGGAGCAAGGGTTGTCAAATTGAACATTTTTTTAAAATTATTTTTTCCTTAAAAAAGAACTTCATGACTATAAAAAATCTGAAAAAGAATGAATTAACAGAGATATAATTTAAGATAGAAAAAAAATACTTTCTGTGGGTACTGGAAGATTCAACTATAGTGATAAATCTCAAAACCAACGTTTGGCAACAGGGATTCCGCCAAGATTTTCAATTTCGGGAGTATAAAGTCAAAACTGGAAGGGTGTAAGTAGAGTTTTGCATGTTTTCTATCGCTGGAGATTTTGGGGGGGAAGGGGATCCTGGCAGAATCACTGTTTGACAACAACGAAATACTCTGACATAATAAGAATAACCACTGGTGTTACAGACCGAAAGGTCCTTAGCTTGCCCCAACGCCATCTGTCCGCGGTTGGTAGAACTGCGTCCCCCTGAGTGACGGCAATGTGGTCATTACTGCGCGCCACCTGACCACGAACAGGCGTAACCTATTAGGGGCTCTCTAGACCGAGTGGCCGTCATGTCTTTATTCACGTGACTCACCAGTTTACCTCACGACGCTGGGTGGACGCCGGGAATTGAACTCGGGACCACGCCGACACGAGTCCAACGCTCCACTCCAACAAGACAATTGAGCCCCTACTCTGACGCATAAGACTAAGAAAGTAATTCCTCAGTGTAGGAAATATTTGTCAAACACGAATTACAATATTACAAATGAAGACAACATATTGGTTTTACAGGAGGGCGTGTTAAAATTTCAGAATTAGCATTTCGTATATCTGCACGTAAGGGTTTCTTCTAGCAGACGGATTATGCTTATTCTCTTGAGGTATGATAAGTTTGTTTAGAAAAGCCTTTCAAAGAGCTATCTGATGGCAATCTTATCTCAAATTTGGCCAAAAGTGGACAAACCTCGTTTTTTTCCTGTGGACTTCAAGTGTTTCTTAGTTCAACTGAATCACTGCGAACTCAAAACAACACCATTTTCATGATAAGAGATTTTATTGCTTGTTCTTTTTCATGTATAGTGAACTTGAAGTACGAATGTATAATAATACATACGGGAAAAACAACAACAACAAGCGTAAAGAAATGAGGTAGACCTGTAATTTTTGGTCCATTTTAGATTAGACAGAAAATGAAAAAAAAAAAACGGTGTTATAAAACATTTCCGCTTACGTCTAGACATTAAAAATGATCGAATGAGTAATGATCCGATCACAGAGCACGTTAAAACTTACACAGGGTGACCATTTTATCGCGCACATGAATGATTAGAAACAACTCAAGATAAGTGACGTATATCAAAATAACCGTAACGCGTATTGATAATATTAAAATCAGTCTACCTACAGTAGTAGGTGATCAACAGCAAGTGCTGAAAGTGAACATTTTTTTTTATCTACTTCAATACAGGTTCCCTTGACCAGGTTGAATGACACCTTGAGCAGGAGTGTACGGTTGATCTGTGTTGTAATATTCCGCTTCATTCAGTTGATGCCCGCAACGTGTGTTGTAATATTCCGCTGCATTAATTTGTGGCCGCAACGTGTGTTGTAATATTCCGCTCCATTCAGTTGATGCCCGGAACGTGTGTCATAATATTCCGCTGCATTCAGTTGATGCCCGCAACGTCTGTTGTAATATTCCGCTTCTGGTCTTGCAAAGTTTCTGGATTCTGTAACAAACAGAACACCTTTCAAAATAAATTTGCACAATGAATACTCTCTCCTCCCTTGAAAATGACATATTAAGACGTGATGAACATCACCTGATTACAAAACACGACGCTCCACTCCAAGGTCTGTTACTATTACACCACATGGCTACGCTACTTGTCTCTTGAAAAACACCGCAATTCCATCTTGTGGCATCTTACCCTCCTTTAAACTACATCCGCAAAGAGTTCAGAATTTTGGGACTTTAGTTACGATCCCCATCCGAACTTTTCCGACCCACGGGTCTAAGAAGGTTAATGTCAGATGCGCGCGATAAAATAATCACCCTGTATATGGTATAAAGGGAAACAGAAGGAAAAAAAAATGTGTTTAATTTCCTCGTTTTCAACGTCTCTAAACAGTGAAAATGTGAATCATATCACAATCTAGTGCTGAGTTATTCGGAAAAGGAGATTTATTTATGTTGTTATTTTTTTTTTTTTTTGTTTTTTATTGCTAGTAGCTGCAAGCAGCTGCTAGCACCCTCCAGAGGGCTATACCCTCTATTTCGGGAAGGGATTTTAAGGGAGTTTGGATAATGGGAAAAGTAGATGAGCTAAGAGTAGTTACTATATTTTATAATCATTTATTTATTTCAATCCATAAAACTGGCCATTATGAGGCTTTGCTCATAATCATGTAATTAGGTGAAATCAAGTGATAGTGGGATGAACAATGATGATGAAGTACAGTGCATATCACAACACTAGTGACTTGTAATACAAATGATTGATTATCTTCTGCCCAGGGGCGACTCTGGGCGTAATGGAAAACTTATGAAGCCCTGTTAGTAAGATGAATATGGTGCGATAGTGAGAGTGAACCAATATGATAGGTTGGGATCATGGGTGTTAGACAGCTGTTTCCAGTGAGCTAAGGTGGAAATGTACGTAAGGGCCAGAATAGGTAGCATGGAAATTGAGACTGAAGGTTGTTCGAGCTGCATATTGGATTTGAGAGAGGACATGTGGTCGTTGTAAGGGATATAGGTTCTGAAGAGTAATCGTAAGAAAGGTAAGAAGCTGTTCGAGGGTAATGGGTTGGGTTGGTGAAAGTGGCGCTGAATTGGGTTGTTGCTCTGTTGGTCGGATTGGTACTATGAACTCAAGTTTAATGGATTCTCCTGTCGGTCTGCCTTTACATTTGTAACTGAACGTTGGGTGTTGTTCTCCACAGGTGTTGCATTTTGGTGGTCTTCGTAAATTTGAACAGTCTCTAGTCTGATGTGGTCCAGTACAATATCCGCATTTACTTTCATTTGGGCAGTTGATGGTGTGATGAGCATTGTAGAGTTGGCAACGTTCACAGCGAAGTGGAAGCGGTGGTTGTGATCTCGACGGTTCGACTCTATATCGTCTCCTGTAAATATATGCGCCATTGGATAGAAGATCATTGATAGTCTGCTGATGATGCGTGAGAACTCGAACCATGTAGCTAGGTGTACCCAAAGATGTTTTAATACGGATGCATTTGACGATTGTGTGGCCTTCCAGTTGCAGTTCTTCTTCAGCTTCTTGATCAGTAATATCCAGGTCTACCCCTCTGATGACAACTGACAGTGTTGGTAATTTCCGTGGTGGTGGTGGTTGTCTCAATGGCTTACTGTCGAGTCGAGTCATGGTAGCTGCTTTTCCAAAGATCTCGAAACTGTATTTGTTCCTAATAGTGGTGGCGAAGTTAGAATCCTGAGTTTGAATAATAGTTCCGTTTCGAGTAGGAATGATTCTCGTGATTTTGTCTCGAGAGATGTATTTGAGGCATTGGTTGAGAAGTTGTTTCGGGTTGTTATATTTAGGGTCGAAGTTCGATAACAGGAAGGAATAGGTCTTGGTAGCTGTTGATGAGAAATCTTCATTGTTGCCTATGTCCATAGATTGGTCAGTTTCTGAATTGGAATCACTGATGGTATGCGTCCGTTTGCTAGGTGGAGATTGTTGCTGCGAAAGTCTGTCCCTTGATGGTGAACGTGAACGAGTAGATGATCGAGCTGTCTCTAAGTAGTTTCTCTGCCTCGGAATGGTGCCTGTTGGTGAATACGTCGGTGGATCGTTGTATGGAGGCGGTCCATGAACCATAGGAGGTAGATGTGGATGACGTCCAGATCTTTTCTTCTCGTTCATGATTTGATGCAAACGTGATAATAGTTAAAATAAACACAGATGAAACTGAATGAATGATCAGCCAATGAACGAACAGTCTGTGGAACCGCTACTGAGTCCAACTCATACCTTCCGACACTGAGAATTTGTCGATAGTCGTTATGAATGATGATGGCAACTGTGGCTCCCCTAAGAGACAGCAATAAGTCCTCTTGGTGATGTCGACTTGTTAAAAACAAAGTCCTCCACTGAAATATAATGAGCAAAAAATACTGGTACTAAAACTGTATGGCAACAGTGATTTTCCCAGATCTGTGTGTGTTGTTATTAATATTTTTTCGAGATTATTTTCTTTCTTCGTTTACCAACAGCAAAATACAAAAGGAAGATTCAGGATATGAATTGAAGCGAAAAAATACAATGCAAAAATGACAGTGATCTATTTATTGTTTCTCTTTTTCTTTTTCAACTTAAGACTGATTTGCTTTCAACACAAATCCAATTGAGAGTTCCCTCATCTCTGTCTCTTCTTACCCCTGTTGCCATCTAGCGAGCACTATCTCTTCTTCTGTTCTTTCAATCTGAGAAGAGAAACTTGCTACCAAAGTATGTGGAGGAAACTAGTGGGGTAGGGGAGCAAAAGACGCATTTGGAAAGGACTCGTTTGCGTCCCTTAAGAAGGACTATCAAGTAGAAACAAGGAATTTAATATCAATTCCTTGACTCTGTTCTTTCTCACTGGAATGATGGTGCAATGAATCGTTTTTCCTCGTCTTTACGCCATTGTTGGCTATTGAAATGGGAGAAATGCTTTCTTTGGTATTTGAAGGGACTTGTGAGAGAGACAAAGAGCGGAATGAGGGGAGGGGGGGGGGGGGGGGCTTGTAATGTGTTCTATCTTAAGAGAAAAGCAATGGCAAATTGTTAGGGGTGCTGATGCAGAAGACATTTGAAAAGGAGGAAATAAAATCAATTGGCCCCAATATTTTCTTTTTTTATAGTTCGGAGATGGAATAGTTATCTAGAGAAGAAAAGAAGTACCGGGGCATGAATTATTAATTTGTTTTCTTCAATTCAATTCTTTCTTATTTGTGAGACACAACGCGAAACTATATTTAATTTCATTTATTGTTCTTTTAAATGTAGATATATATTTAGGGTAATTGGGGGTAAATGGCAAAAGCTTCTATATCTCGCAGCGGCAGCCAAGTATTAACGAAAACAAGAGGCACCATTCCAGCATTCTCCTGGTAAACTGAGAGTAAATACCTGGAAAACGTCAGTCAAGATGTTCGGTTTCGGGGTTCGGATCCGCGTGGCATACCCATTGCCGATCGAAATTTACGACGTTACCGCCTGGACCACGTGTCTTGATGAGATACATCCCAGGAATCATTTATATCCCCAATATCTCCCAGGAATATCTCATTTATATCCCCAATATGCGTAAGCTATCCTGGAATATTCCTACGAATGTCTTCAGAACATGCTCTCACCCCAGATATTCGGATATTCGGGCTTACAATGTTCTACGAATATAACAGAAATACTTGTGGATAATCTAAAACGGAGTCCAGGGTGAAAGGGATGTTTAGACTGAGATGTTTTACGGTTTTAGAGTTGTTATTTCGAGTAAGATAATAAACAGACGCAATAAAATTAATACTGTGATGTTAGCAGTAAGCAAGATGAATATAAGCAAACGTCAGGATGAAAGGAAGCCGGACTGGAGAGGGAGCGGGGGAGATATAAATTGTGTTATGTCTGCCATAAGTCGTCATCCATAGATTTTTCTTTGAACTGCATTTTTTTTTTTTTTTTATGATTGTGTTCAATGACCTCATATATCACAAGGTCTGCTTTGCTGTGTTTCTCTTCCAGCAATTTTTAGAGATTATATAAACCTTTTCAAAAAGCCATTTGCTGAAATTATTGTTTAAAAAGGAAATAAAAAAAAAACAGAATAACAAGGCATATACACGAGGATTTTTTAAAAAAATCTGTTGAATGTAAAGAAAGAAAGAAAAACTTTTAAAACCGAAAGCATCCATTATTTTCCATTTTCTGCATCTTCCAAAGCATACTTAGGAGTTGAGAGACGTATTTGTTGATTCTCATTTTTTTTAAAGGAGGGGAGCATATACTCACTCCCACACAGATTTACGCCACACAACACACACATACAAAGAGAGAGAGAAAGTAAGAAAAAGAGAAGAGAACCAAATTTAGCTCTTAACTATGTTCAGGAAGACGAGACTGTTGCAAGAGACAAGAAGCACCCACGAGGAATAGTAAAGACGAAAAGTGTTTACATTTAACCACCCGTTTCATGCAAACAGAGCCATATATTGGGTTGCCAGTACATGTGAGCAGAATTGAGGGAAACTGGATAATATTATTAATAATAATAATAACAACAACAACAAGTTCGAGTATATTCGCATGCATATATAATTATCAGCGCATAAGAAAACTATTCCAACTTTTTAACATTTGAGAGGGCCCTTACACCTTCAGTTTTAATTAGTGGTTTTATTTAGTTTCTTAGTATCAGTTTAGTTTCTAAGTAACGACGATAAGGGTCTTCCCCGTATCGGGACGAGCCTAAACCATAGTGCTTTTATTACCTATACAACTATTTTTTGCCCTGTCCAATTTCTTAAGCTGACAATTATCCGTATAAGAACTAGACTTAAAATAATATACAAATTTAGTTTTCCAAAGCTTATATTACAAAAATGATATGCTAAGTTTATTTTAAAGTAGAGAAGAAAACATAAATGGTACATATATTGGTAAGTTTAGCAATAAAGTCGCTCTAATCTTATATATAGAAAGCGAGACGACGAATAGCTCCTCATTAGAATCGAGACATTGCGTAAAATGCAGAGTATCTGGCAACCCTGACGTACACATGTATATATTGCGCTTTATTTGTTCTCTTAAACCGTTCAACGAGAGATGCAAAGGGAAAATTATTTATATATGATGAGAAGACGAGACCGATAAACGTGGGTGCTACTGCAGAGGTAATCATTAAAAATGTATTTAGTGGGGGACGGGAAGGGAATTAATAGTAAGTATCAATTTAAACACGTGTATGAATACACGTGTTAGCATATTTGTCTATACGTTACAGGAAGAAAAAGAGTAACGATTAAATTTTCAGTTACATTTTGCTTTCTTGATTGTCTATGTCCTATTTACGTAGCAGTGACGGCGCCAGCTCACAGCATTATCTAGGGGAGCTACTGAGAACATATGAGCACAATGGACAGTAGGACTGGTTCAGGTATGATTAATGTAATCCATAAAGAAATTGATCCCACCAACTTTTAAGAGCTGAGACCACTTTAACCTAGATGCCTGTTCAAATGTGATATTTCTCCCAAACATCACTCCTTTTGTTTTCTGTATATTTATCCTTATTTTATGTTCTTATCAGTTTTTTTTTCTTCTTATACATTCCAACATCTTGTTAGTTGACTCTTTGATCCCTGTATAATAGAAGTTAGGGTTCTGCCAAAAAAAAAACAAAAAAACAGCACGTCCTTGACAGAAAGTTTATCCCGATCTTACTCTAATTTTTGTTCAACAGTACGATTTTTCATATTCTCAATTACCAGGAGGATTTAAAAAAAACAAACAAAAAAAAAAACGCAACGTATCGCTTGTTTTGGCGGGTCGCGGTTGCTTCGCTCTCCAAAGTAGAGAGGTGCGGTGCGTTGTCAAGAAGTATTCCTGTATAATATTTTTCATTTACTTAGAAGTTGTGTCATACCTTTTTCTCTCCTAATTTCCTTCCTTCTTTTCTTTTTCCTTTCATATTTAATGTAGTATCATTCGTTCACGGAAAGAGCAAACCACATAATAAAGTAAAATTGATTTATTTTAAACAAAGGGCGCGGGGCATATTGCGAGAACCTAAATTCAAAATGAAATTATAATATTTGTTATGTGAATAGACACACACACGAGCAAACGAACAGGACCTAATTAACATGCACTTGTTTGCAAACTGTCATTTGTAAACTTCGCTTTTAGACAGAAACAATTGGCGACGGAAGGAAACTTGACGTGTTTTCTTCATTGTTCTATGTTATTTCGCTTCGTTATTTTATCTTCCCGGATCTTAAGGAAGAAAACAAAATCTTTTTACAATTCTGGTGTTAAAAACAGCACTGTCAAGGAGATAGAAACTTGCCACTACCAACCAACACCCAGTTCAGAATTCAAAATTTTTGTTTTGCCTTAACATCATTGTTTTAAACCTGTTGGATTCGAGGGTGTGTCATCGAAAATTACGTGAATGGAAAGAAATATTTTTTTTCCTTTTCTAACCATAGAGCACAGAAAGAGTGGGAAAGAGAGAGAGAGAGAGAGAGCATAATGCCATCTGCTGAAGATGAATAATGGAACACTTCCGTCCTGGGCGTGCTTTTGGAGGGGTGGTAATAGGCCTCTACCACGATGTCAATTACCTTTCATATGGTACATACATAGACACACACGGGTCTCTTGGATCAGAAACAATAACTTTAGGCGGATAGATTCTTCTCCTGTTCTCAAAACGTTGTCAAAAGTTTATGCCGTACCTTTAGTGTATATTCCATATTTCTGTTAAAGAAAATCAGAAAGATAATGTTTATATTGTTAATACAGGGAACGACTTTCTGACCGTAAATTAAATTATTAGAATTTTTTTTTTTTCGTACTACACTTCTGTTTTCCGCCTTTTAGTAAGCCTACTGTCCAAAAAAAGATTGTATTCTCTCGCCCAAAACAAGACGCCCATATGTTTTCTTCAAAACCACAGACATAGAAGGAATCCCTGTGGTTTCGACCCAAACGTTGTCACTTCTTTCTTTACTATTCTTACCTTCCTTCCTCTTTTTCTTCTTCCTTCCTTCTTCTCTTTGGAAAAAGATATGACTACCTTTCGTTTCTGTCATCTGCTTCGAGAAAGTGGCAACGCCAGAGGAAATATCTTGTCGGAATCTTTCTGGTGGTTGTGTCAATGTTTGGTTAACGGCAGCTGAGAGGGGTCCGGTTCCTTCACTGTAGGTTTTTATGATCTACACCCTACAATATGTTCTTGCGTTCAATGCGAGCGGTTCCTGGTAGGGCCTAGGAGCTTCTAACGTCGGTGATGCCAACTGGAAATCTTCTTGTATTAAGGTTAATGTAAAGCAACGATCTGCAACAAAAGATGGCAGCACGATCTCCGTATATGTCTAATGTATTTTTATCGTTGCACGAAATTTCAATGCTGCTCCTACAAATTCAAGCCTAGAGAGTTCTAACTTTCAGGGAAGAAAGTTCATAACCAATTCAAGAGTTGGATCAATGCCGATTTTTTTATTTTTTGTTCATTGTTGAAAGAACTTCATTGTTACAGGTTGGTGATATTCACAGCAGCAACAATCAAGCGAATTCAACAATGAAGAAAAACGAAAATAAAAAATCGACATTGATCGAACTTTGGAATTGGTTATGAACTTTCTTCCCTGAAAGTTAGAACTCCCTAGGCTTGAATTTGTAGGAGCAGTAGCATTGAAATTTCGTTCAGAGATAAAAATACATTAAACATAATACGGAGATAGTGCTACCATCTTTTGTTGGAGATTGTTGCTTTACATTAACCTTACGACGTGTGCGGAATCAAATTTTAAAAACGTGATACGAGTCGTTGCGTTAAACAGGTGACATCCTAGAAAGTCATGTGGCAGACAAAGATATATGTTCCAATATAGGCATCTCTGAATGAGCTGTATAATAAAAATTAACCCTATTCGTATCATCAAGGAAGAATAAGTCATCGACGTATTATATATCTTAATTGATCATTTTGGTTGCTGCCCATTTCGACTGGGTTTCTCTACATCATGCATTAACTGGACTTTCTTAGCACTACAGCGAATCTTCAGATGACCGCGCTCCCCACAAGTGAAACAAACAACATTAAAACGAGCGCATCTTGTCGTTTGGTGTTCATATACATCCCAGCTAACATGTAATCTAATCTAATTTTAACGAACGCGATATAGCCTGATATACTTACGTACTTACTCTATGGCGTACGGAATTTGCAAGTTCATCGTCGCAGTAACTTTTCGTATTTTTGTAGCCGAAGTCACTAGTTACTAATTGACCCCCCCCCCCCCAAATACAAAGTTCATCAAAGAAGAAATAAAGACGCATATACCAATGACGATAGAGAAATTCAAAGCATATAAAATGGTACAGTCCGATGAACAAACAGTTGAGATTGATTAAGTTTTGTATTGACTGTATAGGCTATATAGAGCATCAGCATTGTGTTGCACGAAGCAGAAACATTGGCTCTAGAAAGAAGTTTCGCATACCTTCGAAAAATAGATCGAAAGAATATGTTGTTTTTTTTTTTGTTAATTTGATTTGCATTTATTGAGTGAGTAGACAACCATGACCTTACGATGTCCCTCGGAGATCACATTTACGCTAAAAGAGATGGGGAAGGTAACGGTTAGGACCCTGCTTGAGCTATCATCCCGACATTCGCCTGGTGAAGCTCACGAAATGCATAGAAAGCATCAGTCGAACCCCACTGCCAGACTTTACCGACTGGCTCACAGAAGTTGCATCCGGAGATACATAGTGTAGTGGTTACCACATTAGATTTTCAATATGATATTATTATTTTTGATTCCTGTTTAATTTCTCTTACAATGGTCAGAAACTTGCAAGTTTTAGATAATGAGAGGAAGGTGGAAGATAAAAATGAGTCAAGAAGACGAAACCGAAACTGGTGAAGTCATTGTACAGTGAAGAATACGAAGAGAGCAATCAAATGAAATAGGAAGAGAATGGACATTATTCGCAGAATGATGTTATTTGCAGTATTAAAAGAAATAAAATACATTAGGTACAATAAAACGGAAAGTCCAGATTCCAATGTACAAGGCTAAACTCAATTTAAAGGACCTACCGCTTTTGGCAAAGCATTAACGATGCACATATTCATGAGAAACAGAAAGTATATTCCTCTTCTCTTTAAAAAATAATAGCGACTATTTATATTCAATTTTTCTAAGAGGAAATTACATTTTACATGTATAGTCTGTCTACCTTTATCCTTTCCTGTCTAACTCCAAAGACGAATTGAATTTGTCAATTTGTGGTTACAATAATTTTATCTTCACCAACAACAGCCCCTATTTGTTACAATATACATATATAAATACACACTGACACGAAATAGTATTCGTTTCGTCTTTGTTCTATTGGAAACAACAACAACATATGTTTTTAATTCCACCCCCCGCCCCTCCTCCATATATTTAGTTATTTCTTTTATTTTTCTTTCTTTCAGAAAAAAAAATATTCTGTTTTCTAAATGTTGTTCTGTTTCTTTTGAGGTAGGCCCAATCCAGTATAAAAAGGTATGGACACCCCTGAGGTCCTCATATACATTTTTTTTCTTTTCTTTTCTTTTCTTTCCTCAAATGATGACCCGTCACGACCACGACAAGCTGGAATAAATATCCGTGATGTCGTTTTAAGTTTGCCCTCTTTTTAAATTATATGAAAGCTGAGACCAAAATTATGGGATGAAAGATTATTATATAAGAACCAAAAAAGAGAGTTTTATAAAACTGAAACTCAAGTGTTGCCAACTGTACTTTCGTGTACCTAAAAAAACAACTATTTTTCCTCGAAAACAGTCGGTTTTACGTAATGACCTTCAGCATTTAATATTATTTATATTATTTTGTTGTCTTTTTTTAATCGCTGATTTTTTCTGTTTGTTTACCTATAAATGATACATATACGAGGGTTGTTAATACTATAAATGTTCACTTTCCTCACCCTTACGTTGTAGCTTGGTCCTCACCATACCTCACCATATCAGGTTGCAACACTAATATAGTTTTATCAACTTTTCTCGCATAATTTAGAGATAAAGTGATTGTGTTCTGGAATGCGTACATCTTATGATTTCACCTTTTGTAAATTTTCTTTTTTAGGCCTCTTGATAGCATAGCACAAGGAATCTATTGCTAACAATAACGGCCTTTATATTCCCGCTAAGGAAGCTATTGCTAAATATAACGGACCTTATTTTCCCGCTTTGACCGTCCATGTCAAAAAATGTATCCTAAGCACTATGTTGCCTCACATAACAGTTACGTTATACAGCGTTGCATAACATGATAGCACTGCTTCTTCCAGGCATGCTTTCGGAGTTGACACTTATTTGCAATACTATGTTATCAATGAACCTCCGAAGCCTTAATGATTGTTAGTAAAATCGCAACCCTCACTTGTTTTTGAAGTAAAACAACACAACATTTACACTACAATACAGTATTTATTATATAAGTAAGCAATAGTTCCGATGCAGGTTATAGTTAACTTATAATTCAAAGTTTCTGGCTAACTTCGTCAGATGCGTCATGTTTCATCGGAAGAAACAAATTTCCGAACGCACAGAGGACAGATTTATATATTAAATATGCTACTTTGGGCGATACTGATATCTCAATGTCCGTCATCCCTGTTACATATGAATAGTACTTTCGGCAAAAGGCTTACTAATTTTCTTATTACTAACAGAGATTCTTAAGTAAACTCCTTGATGGTAATTTACAGATAGATTCTTGGGCTACCCGACGATTTTTCGTGGTGCTGCATGGTCAGCCCAAGGACTTCCGTTTTCACCTTTCGTTACTTTTGTTGACCGAATTTGTCCCAACTGTCGTCACGATGTTGGATCACTATGCACAATGTACAAGTCCGGGAACGAACCCCGGCTCGTTCGTATCAAAAGTGGGAATGTTGACCGTTTGTCTAAATAAGGAATAGTGGACTGCGGTCATGAAAGAAGATAACACGACTATTAGAAGAAGTTGCGTTGACCCCGTAGCCCTCTGTTGAATATAATACAGCAGCCTAACAGCTGTGGAAGGGAAGGTGACCAGAGCTTGGCTTGAAGGCACTGTCTCGGCATTATGCTTGTGTGTACTGAGGAAAAGTCATGAAAAAAAAAAAATACATTGCATAGCCGGTAGCTGGAATCGAAACCTTCTAAATGTAAAGGTACTACTTTACCAACTAAACCACCGTCGCTTAAGTCGGTAATATTCTTTCAATATCTAGTAAGAATGCCGTCAAGTAACTGGCTACATTGAAATAGGGTAAAGAAGATATTTTTTTCACGGTGATACTTGGAACACGATACCTGGAGGCAAGATAATCATGTCTTTTTTTTAAGAATGAAAAAAGTACATTAATTTTGTGTCATTATTGCAGCATTTTCTTTGATTTTCTGGATAGAAAAAAAGTATTCCTTAATTTTATTTTTACTTCTGAGACAAAAATACAAGATAGAAAAATATTTAAGTATACAAAAGTAATGGAACAATTGGAAAATTCACAGAAATGGGCTACCGACCACGAAAAAAAAAAAAAAAAATCAAAAAAATTGTAAGCACCTGGGAACAAAGGAGAAAGAAACCACAATGTATCACTTTAAAAAATAATAAGAATCTGTCCTTTCTTCAACATCTTCGACACTCTCCTTGCCTCCTCCCTTTCGTTGCCTACCTGACTAATTAGGAAGCCAGCTTTTGCAAGGAACCCACAATTAGGCTCAATAAAAATATGTCAGATGGGGATTCTTTACTCGTTTCTTTTAACACGCTGTTGTCATTACATGTATGGATAGCGGGGAAGACGAGACTTGGCAAACGGAAAACAGTCATAAATGATTCTTTTTTTCCATTTTCCAAGTTATTTTTCTTTCTTAATTTAAAATAAAGAAAAGGCAGAAGCTATAGGAGTCGTCTAGTCGTGCCAGCGGATGGGGGCGGTTACACACAAACACGTATGGACAATTATTTTTCAAAAGGAACGGACGGATCCCAAGCTAAAGTATAAGTCAGGGACAAATAAACACGGACAGTAAAATACATAGTCGTATACATTTACACACGCAGAGAGTCAGAAGGAACAAAAGCCTTTTAATTTTTTTCAAAGAAATGTTTTTGAAGGACATGTGGGAGGTGGGGGAGGTAATGGAAGAGCTAATGTAAGATTGTATAACAGTGTCATGTCGTGAGGGTCCAAAGCTGTAGGATATCGGTGAAAATTACAGTCCTTGGCTATGCACCGACGTTTTTTTTTTTTTTCAAAAATACCTTTAGTTTTTTTTTTTCACGGCAGAAAAGGCTGCCGTGAAAATGCATATATGCTGTTTTGTTTTCTTCACAGAAAATTGTTTTGTCCACTTCTGTAATGTTTGTTCTAGGTTATCAGCGCTCTAAGGTATAAAAGACCTAACATTAAAGAACGGGTATATGAATAAAGAAACCACACCAAACCAGACCAGGCCCTAGTCAACAATCCTTTTCCCCCTCATTTCGTTTCAGTAACCTGTAACTATTCTGAATTCTGAAAGAGAATACAATGTCACAAGAACTAACTGAAATTCGTTCAAGACAGAAAAATTCCCATATTCCATAATGCTTTAATTATACGTATATCTTGTTGAATATTACACTTTATAATTTTTATTGGATCACCGGTGGTCAAGTGGTAATGCTTCCTGACTTGTAATCAAGGGATTTCTGGTTTGATACCCGGTGGGGACAAGTGGATCGGAGCCAAATTTAAGATGTACTACCCATTTTGTATGTCTCGTATTCCGAAGGACGACAATGGCAAACCACCATCGGTCCACCTTACTGAGGGACCTCCGGGCAGAATAGAAATCATCATTATATCCTTCTAATAGAAACTTTAGTTACTAATTCACCAGAGTAATTAGAAAGTGGAAGTCTGATATATATA
>JAGDQP010006182.1:0-35491 GCA_022664845.1 Lepisma saccharinum | reverse complement strand
ACAAGAACAGTGGTTAATTTTCATAGCTGGTATACTTGACAGTATTTACTTCAGACAAACCTTTCGGTGGGAGGGGCTATGAAATTAAGTTTGGGGTCAATTACTAGTCCTCAAGAACGTCTCGACGAGGGATAATGTCCCGATCACCCCACGAAAGAAACACTGATTTTTTATGTATATACTACTGTGATAAGTTACGTTTCGAAAATAAATCTAGCATAACGCTGATCTCGTAATCTTTAAGGACTTCGTGATTCTTATAAATAATTTGTGATTTGAAAGATTGGGTGGAACAGAGATTCAAGTCAGGGAGCGATGAAACCTTTATGACAAGAACACATAGCATGTTTTTGTTTATAGGTTTTGTCAGCAAGCGCAACGTGGCGTTAGTTGTCGAGATGGTGTTTGCACAGACTGGCAGCAAGTTGCTGTTTGAAAGTCTTTTGGTCCGTGGAAGTAACCGCTGCTTCCTTTTTATTTACTAGTTTCCTGTACGAGAAATTGCAAGCGCTTGCCATGTGCGCATGCGCAGCTATAACCAATCAAAAGGCTCTGAGATTCATTTGTTCTTTTTTTTAAACGTCTCCCAAGTCTAGCGAAGTCTCATAGCTACAAAGACTTGGTATATTACTTTTATCATGCTGACTACACATCTTTCCATAATGGTTACAATCATCCCACTAACATTTCGTAGAAAGTTCGAAAACAAAGTAAAATATATCAAAAGAGTTATATTAAAACAATAAATAATTGAGTTCCTTTTCCAATTATTTATGTTTGAAAACAGCTCTGAAAAAAACTGGCGCTTGTATCATTAACTTTTCTACGTTCATTTTGTCGGTTTCTATGAAAAGTGAGTTATTGAATCGCTGTTGATTATTTACAAGTCGAAATCTTACACTCAAGGCATAATTTAATGAAAGCTAATTATACATAAAATATCGAATGTAACCCTCCAGTATTTGGAATAGGTCTACTAGGTCAAACACAACACAAATTATTAACAGGAACGTAACTGTCTGGTTTATGTTTTTTTCTTTACCCAAATGATTTGAATCTGTTCTGTACTCACCTACATAATATCCGTGTAGAGCAGTTTCTTCACACTATCAGCAGTTTTGTAAACTTTTTTTTCAGGAAGTAATTCTACAAACAAAATAAGAACCAAGCTATTAAATAATAATAAAATGCACATAAATTAAGTACATAAATAGAAATTAAACAAAGTATCTTTAATTAGAAAATAAAATACGTAATAGAAGATAAAAAATACGAACCTAAAATAAATATTAACAAATTTTCCTCTGTTCATTTAACTCAACTGGGAGGTAAAGCCCCTGTCAAGACGGTCGGCTTCGGGTTCGAACTCTGGATCCTTTGATTATAAGTCAACCCAAGCGAGCCTTCGAAATACTTGTCATGTCAATGAAACTCGGCAGAATTGATATGCAGGAGCAGTACAGCACTACGGTTTATATTCAAAAGAACAGGGAGACCTCGGGGTGGACGAGAGGTTAGAGTGCTCGCTTTCTGTGCGTGAATTCAATTCCCGCTGGGGTAAGTTGAACGTAGTGGTTCGGAGTCCACTTAACCCCAAAACTGTAGGTTCCGTCCTTCGAAGCTCACCAGCTCGTTTAGGACGTTAACAACAATGCACTCACTCAAAGAACAGGGACGTCTCCAGATCAGGCTGCATAGCTGGCAAGTGCCCCATCAATCCTATATCAAGTTACCAATAAAACTAATTTTTTTTTTCTGTCGGGACGTGAAATTTTCGGGACATTCCAATTCTTAAGACTTCTCAAAATCCCAAGGTAAAGGTAATTTCCGAATATCGGAACCGAAATTTTCCCTTCTCTTCAATAGTCGTGTGGACTAGGGTGCTGGGTGGCTGTCCACGAAACTGTGGAGCATTGGTGTATGTATAATCGACACGGGCCGAATTTGGTAGTTACTAACTTTCCTATGCAAAATAAAGATTTGTTTATGCTACACCCCCCCCCCCCAAAAAAAAGTCAATACCTAATGGAAAATTTTCCCGAATTTTCGTATACCTAATACTCGTAAATTTAAAAAGAATATTTTCTCTAGAATGGTAAGAAATGAAGTTAAAAGTTAGGAAGATTTTCTATATGTCAGAATGTCGTAGATGAAAAGTCCCCGACTGAGTCTGAGATGCCTCAAGGCCATAAATAAATTCAAATTTAAAATTAATAACTTCCTGAAACACTGTTGTATTATGAAATTACTGGGCATTAAAGTTTGGAATCATTAATCAAAATCAGTGATTCCCAATCGGGTTTCTGCGTGACCCTAGGGTTCCTCGACGCAGTGTTAGGGGTTCTGCGAAAATCAGTAAATGTGAATTGCTGTTTAGCTCACCTATTGTACAATGCCGTGTCAGAAAGTCTGGGTTCCCTAAAGTTTTGTGAAACGTTTTTGGGGTGTTCCCGAGACGAAAAGGTTGGGAAACAATGATTCGATTGTAGCAGTCCAAAGAGCGAAATAGTTGAAACGTCCCTGACGAAGAAGAAATAACGTTGCCATATTCGCAATTAACGAGAAACCGTAGCTCAGTTGGTAAAGCGTTGGTTTAGCATTCGGGAGTTACTGGGTTCGATACCAGTGGCCGACCATCCTGACTGAGGTTTTTCTCAGGTACTTTTTCCTATCACACCAGGCAAATGCTGGGATGATACCTTCAACTTAGTCTCTAACCTCCTCATTCATTCTTCTTGCCATAAATGAATTAGTTCAATTCCATTCACACATGCATACCTTCACAGGACTGTATTTTTTTCATCCTACGGCTACCATCAGTGTATAGTATCTCGTTAGCTCCGCTACCTACTTACGCTACGCCACCCTGAATACAACAGATTGTATGTTTGCCCTCAGCACGGCCAAAACGAAATTCAATATTCTTGTTCGGGTCGAATCAATATATTTATTCACAGACAGAAACTATGAACAAAAACAAAAAAAGAATATGGTGTGGGAGTGAAAAAACGTTCACGTTTTCCCAATTTTTTACACTACATTAATTCCCTTTATGACTATGTCAATCCATGTGTGGGTGGGTGGGGGGTGTCCTCTCTACAGCATAGAAACAATTGCGTACCAAGATCGCTCCATTATCTAACATATGCCTTTCAGTGATAAATGTACTACATACATACTACGATTATCAACTAGCCCCCCCCCCCCTACCTCACATCCCTGGTACTTTTTTCACTTTCAAAAATCTCTTTCAACATCATGAATTAAGCGGGAGGTTGGTGGAGGAAAGAGAGGCACGTTAGCTGTAATGCGTTTCTGAGCCATTTATGTCAAGCGATTTTACGATAACTTCCATTATTAAAAGCCATATATGCATCGCTCTTGCTTCTGTGACACCTGTTCAGTGTACTGGAAACATTTGACACAACAAGCTTAAAAACAGAGGGAAAACAAATTTCCACATGTCGATGGAAAACAAACAGCTAGATTCATGGGGGTTATTGATTCTATTGGTAATGTTCCTTTATCCCTTATATCACTGAAGTCTTACATAATTAGTATCTTCAGAGGGCAGGCTTGTTCAATGACCATCTATTTGCAGTCATGGTTGCCATTGCCATCAATCATCATTATTATTTGCTTACTGAAGAATGTGCGTTCTTTCCACCAGCTGCCGCACGCATGTGTCAATCTGATTTGAGATTTGTGATTAGCTGATAAGGAGCACATCACCTTGAAGTGATCGGCGTTAACGCACCTCTGTTCATATACAAATTCCAATAAGACACGTGATCATGTGGGTGAGTGGTAATGCTCGCTAGTTTTTTAATCAAAGTGGCCAGGGTTCGATTCCCGGTGGAGACACAAGTGATTCGGAACCTCCGTTAAAACAGTAGGTTCCGTCTTTAGGACGTCATCTTCAATTGATGGAAGGCAATGGCAAATCACGATTGGTTCACCTTGTCCAAGAACTTTCTGGTCAGGACTAATAATAAAAGGGCAGAGCACCGATCATCACTATTACTAGGGAAGTCAGATTGTCATCCTATTATTATTATTATTCTCTTGCCCCCCTTTTATTATACATTATTAACTAAGAGTGTGCCGGTACCTGAAATTTCGAAGAAAAAAAACTTTCCATTCGTTCTCTATTGTCACTCTGAGTACCAATTCTCAGGAATTTCCCAAAAGTAAGAAATTCCCAAGAGGTCATTAAGTATCGAGAGTCGGGATTTCCCGGGATATCGGAAAGTTTCGACCCTTGAGAAATTTCCGAAATGTCGAGAAGCGTCGACAATCGGGAATCCTCGAAGGCATTCTGGGCACTTTTAGAAAGTCCTACCCACTCGGGAATTTCGGCAATTTTATGTTTCGAAAATTTCTCGATCTTCGAGAAAAAAAGTGTGTTCGTCCCCCCCTCAAAAAAAAAAAGTTCCCATCCCTAAAGGACTGTTGGAAAGAAAACGCGATGGAAAATCGAAGACATGGTAAATAGTTGACAGAAAAGCAGATACCCATAAAAGTCTCAAACTAGGCTGAAGAAGCTGCTCCGAATACATACAACATGTTTCGGATTCATTGGTGATGTACTAACCAAGCGCAGAAAACAGACCATCAAACTTTACGCACACACTATACGCACTTGTAAGTATAAAAATGTGTGTGTGAGTGAGCTGAGACATACACAGAGACAAAAGAATAATTGTATTGCTCAGACAGTTGTAGTAGCATCAAATGAGCAACAGTAGGAACGCATAAATCAAACATAAAAGATTCAAAATATTTATGCAAAAGCAAAACAATGAAACCTTAAAATATAAAATCTAGATGTCGACAAGCGATCCAAAAAAGGGAGCGAAAGAATCTGGACGAAATAGTTTCCATATGACGTCAAGAGCAAAAAGGATTAATCACATACACATTATGTATCTGTACCACACACACACTGAGAGTTGTTAACAGTTATGACATGCAAAGCAGCTGACCAACAGATAGGAAGATTTTTGCTAACAAGAGACTGCTTTGTTCAATAGAATAGCTTACAACCTCACTTGATCTTAGGCAGTCGTCATGGAGCATACATCTTCTTTTATCTTCTTTTCCACACATTAGCACATACGGCTCCTCTTAAGTATGAGAGAAGGGCGAAGGGGAGAAGAGATCTCGACCTAATTTCATGGCTTCATCAACTCCAGACGACTTTCTGAGGTTTTCTCAGAAGTTTTTCATTCTTAGTTAATACACTTATGAATACAAGCTATTTTTTTTTCTTTTCTGTTATTGCTATATAAATTTGTGTTCAAGCATTTCCAGATGGTAAAACCCAAACAGTGATTAAAAAAAAGAAAAAAAAATGTATTCGTGATCACATAGCCTTACGGTTTCCAAAACTGAAAAATTAGAGAAATCTTCGTTCTTGAGAGCCAGGCGGGCTTTGTTCATAAAATTCAATAGGGAGTAAAATTGAATTTTCATATCCATCGAGCTCTACATAACGATACTGGAGTGATCGATTAGTGTCGAAAGATAGACACGCTAAAGCAAACATTTAACATCGATCATCTACTTTCATTCTAAAACACCCTCCAGTCATAATAGTCCCATTTGCTACACCAAGCTTCCATCGGATTTGAAACTAACTAGATTATTTACCCGATTTTGCCATCCTCTCGTAGCCCAGATTACAAACATGTTGCGGTTCTGAAAAGAGCTCACTTTTACATTTAATATATTGTATTTGATAAACGATGTCAGATGGGCTATATACCTTCCCGTTACAACCTTTAATTAGGGTCCTTTTGACCCTTCATAGACAAAACAAGCTAATTGGAAAGTTGATTTGAAGAAATTTCGAAACTACAGGCACTCAAAATTACGAAGGCATTGTTATAAATGACGTCATATCTTGACAGAATGACGTAAGCGATGACGGCTTAGAAAATCACAATCGATGTAGCACTCCATACATACATCCTTATGATTGAGGGAGTGCCGCTCACAGGATCAGCTGTATTCCCCAATCATAAGTGTATAGTCTAGTAATTCAATTGTGATTTGCTAAGCCGACCCGGCTTACGTCATTATTTTTCGACGTATGACGTCATTTCTGACGATACAGCTTTAACTTCGAGCACCAGTAGCTCGGAAATTATGCATAATTTTGAATTTGTTTCTTTTTTTTTATTGTTTTGATATGAAGAATCAGAAGTTACTGCCATTAGTACAGGAACACACTGTATATCTATGTGTTTGTGAGAGTAGGTGTAGGGAATTTTATCACTTGATGGAGAAATTTTAGAACTTCTGAAGGCAACTTATCTATTACAAATGAGGAGAAGCCACAACGGCCGCTACGGTGAGAGTCCCGAGAGGGACCAGTCCTACTTTCTCTACCCCTTTTTAAAATGTGTAGCTGAAGCAGAAATACATGGAAGTTTCGCTGATGTTTTCAACTAAGCTTCGCTCACACAACACACACTGTAAAACATGGTTTGTGCATGCTTTCTGCAATCCCAAGCGACGTCTCCCACGAGATGCTTTTTCCAGTGTTGAGCTTTGAACTCTCTTGTCGACGATTCTACTAGAACGTGAAGGGTTCTTCTTTATACTCACTGGTACAGGGAGACGCATTTCTTACAATAATGCTGTGTTCTATTCTCACATAGCTGCCGAGACACACACACAGCTGTATATTTTCCCTGTTTCCCTAAACGCTTAAAAAAAAAAAAAGTATCTCCTGATTCGTGAAGTATATTCTTTCTCTTCGCTCGTGCACAGAAATCTTCGAAACCACCAATTTTATAACAGAGTTATTTCCCAGCACTGAAAACGATGGATAGCTTGGCGAAGTCCTCGGGAGGCGGCGCGGATTCGAGCCCCGATTACGCAAACCATCTTCATTAAGGTGTTTTTTTTTTTTTTAAGGATTTTCCTAAATTCCATCAGGCAAATGCGGGACGCCCCCTGACCTCTATCTTTCCTAGCTTACCGAGATTTGTCATGCTTTCATAAAGTGTTTAGCTGTAGCAGCCAGTTCAGCCGCTCATAATAACGATAAATGAATTACATAAAGCTCGGAATGACGGAGTTATCCAGATACCTGAAACCATGATCCGGATCGTACTGTATTTGACGTCACCCCCTTTTGCTACGAAAGTTTAGAAGAACGACTAGGCCAACTATGTGACGGAAGAGAAACATAAATATAATAAACAACAGGAACAGGAACTTTTAACGAAAAAGAATCAAAACAGAAGAACGGGAGACCGAATTGACTGGAGAGAGCGAAACTAACTTTTGAGGCTCTGCCGATAGCAATAGAATGCAAGTATTGTACAGACAGTAACACTATATATGGTAATTCTGGGATAGATGACCAAACCGGCGATCTGCTTATTTACAAGAATTTGAATCAAAAACATTCATCCACCGGGGACAACTGTACTAGTATGATATCAATTTCATTAGGAAGTTCATTTCGCCATACTAAATACAGTACTATTATGCCAAAGGTTTAGCCATAATCTAAAAAAACCTGAACAGAATTAGTTCGGACATTTCTTTAAAGTGTACATCACATTCGTTGGACATCTTGGATGGAAGGCACTGGCAAAGTACCATCAGTTCACCTTGCTTAGAGACTATCGTGTCATATATTGACAACTAGGAAGACCACCCTCCACCATAACTAACAATAGTCTACGAAAATTCTGTTTTTGTAGCTAATTCTAGTTCGGAAATTAGCTAAATCCGTATACCCACTTCACTTTCACTGGCTAAGTCGACAGAATTAATAGACAGACACCAGTTTGTCTGAATGGTTAGTGAACACTCCTGTAGTGGGCGTGGTTCTTCAAGGTACGAACAAGGCTATACACGTAGTAGTTCGGATACTGTTAAGCCCTGTCTTTATAGAAGGTCTTTAAGAACTTTATAACAATTCAAAGTTTCAAATGGACCTAGTGATAAAATGACTTAATTGGCAACACTGAGGTTTGCTAGAAGAAGAAACGATTAAAAACAAGCGTCTCCTCTAATTTAGATTTGTATATTTCTGCCTATGAACAAACCTGAACGTATCGAAAAAGCTTTTGTCGTATTGAGAGTAATAAAATCGTTGTGTACAACGCCATCTGTACGTGGGTGTACGTAACAAAAGTTGTCACAAAAGAACTAGTACTGGGTAATTTAATGACAATAATTCTCTTTCTGTATTTCTTTCTCGTGTGGTCTGTAGTTCGATTTCCGTTTACGTCCGCTGAGGTCAACTCGTAAATAATACCAATGCTGTTACCGTAACCGTAGAACAGGAGAAAATAACTCAGAACCTCGACTCGTTCACCTTTCCAACTCCACCCTCAAGCATCTCCCTTTGGCCCATAATACATCTTGTTTCGTATACGATAATAATAATAAAAAAAAACACACACACACACACACGTGTAGCTGAAAAACTATCTCTTTTTTATAGAAATACACAAAAGAGAAACACAGATCGAAGAAAGGAAATTCGATATTCTTCGCTGTATCGATTTCTAATACTCCCTCATTTCTTCGAAGTTTTTTTTTCTTTGGTGGGAGGGCCTTCCCATTCTTTCTTTTCTCGAAATGTTCAGCTCAGAGAGAGACAGAAAAAAAATGAGAAAAGGGAAGAAAAGTCATTGGGCTATAAATATCCTAGATGCGAGTCTTTCTCGTCCTATCGGATAGTGATGGGGCGTTGTTTGCTGTCTTAAAGACGAAAAGGAAGAACTGTTCTTATTTTGTCGATTCCCGTTCCGAACCCAGTACCACAGAGAACCAACCATATAGGGAAGTCACTCGTATTCATAAATTTGTAAGCATTTCTTTCTGGTTACGAAGAAGTGTATTTCCTCATCAGTAGGTGTCTCTAATGTTAAACGCTTGTTTTCATAAACATTCTCATAAGTTGAAGCTTATGATTGGTTCGTATTGTCGTATTTTAGCTAACAGGATATGCTAAACCAATCAGAATTAAGGTTTAGCAGGAACTTCAAGAAAATAAGCTACTTACAGCCAGAGCCATCTGCCGGCGAGGTATGAAAGTTTTTCCAAGTCGGAAGTAAATGTGCATGCGCGAAAAGTGGCCTATTGTTAGATTTTCTACATCTTTTCGACCTTGTTCTCTCAGTGGTAAAAGTGTATCGAGATGATGAATGGGACATGTTGTGACTTTGCAACGTGCCAACATTGTAAGGCTTCACGTACCATTCCCGAGGTGAACGTATGGCTACGACGGTGATAAGGACCGATCTCCGCGCTATTCTTGATCACTGCGCCGCCCAAATGAACTGTATGGCAAGAACATCTCCCAACACGTCAATGTACTGATCCTTACTGTGAATTGGGCTCCCGATCAAATGCTTTTTGTGGCAACATCCACAACCCGTGGTTGTTCATAGCAACAGCAATACAAACGGGACGTCGTTCAAGGGGCAGTGAGTATCCTTCCGATATAAGTTATGGTTTCTGCTCCAGCGAGTGGATGGACAGCGGCGTATTAGGCGTGAGAACTCAAGAACAGACACCCAAACACGAATTTTGGCACAAAGTGGGCTGGTAGTCGTATCATCATGCTCTGGGAAATGGTTCGATGGTGCGGATTGGGCCCACTGATATCTCTGAAAGGCACCATGAGCGCAAATGGTTGTCTATCAATTGCTGTCGATCAGTGACAATGGTACTTAATTCTTGATCATATTTACTGGAGTGAAGGTATTTCTCAGTAAAATAACGCGGGAGAATTTTCCATATTTGTTTTGAGAAGCACGAGGATGACGTCAAGCCACCTAAGTCCTTCGACCTTCACACAATTGAAAAATCAATGACAGAATGTCGATCGACACTTCATTAGATGGATGAACCTTGAACCCAGGAATCTACAGAAATTCATACTCATTGCAGTCTGCATAGGCAAATACCAGTAACATCTTTCTGCGTACTTCTTTGATTCCTCCCACAACAGCTACCGACAGTGCATTTGCTGCAAAAGGCGAATATTCTGGACACGAAATGTGACTGGATTTTGAGCATTTTAAATACCTCTCCATACTTACAATTTGCGAGGGTTTAAAAAATTATTTTTTCTTGGATGTACATGTTGTTTCATGCCTTTGCGTTCAGGGAAAATATTGTTCGAAGGGAATTATATGCTTATGTAATTATAACAGCTTAGTTTAGCGCGAGAGGTCACGAATTCGACTCAAGGTGACTATCAATCTCAACGTAGACCAAAAATTGTGATATAATAATTTAAGGTACAACTTGAATTACGAATTATGGTCTCGACAGCTTCTCTGAACCAAACCCACCTAGCAAGCCAAACTTTTGTAAGGCTGCGGAGTCAAAAAATTTAGTCTGTAAACTCCGATTTCTCTGTATCTTTTTTTTTTCTTTTGACACTGAGATGATAACCTTCATCTCAAAATCTAGAGTATAAGCGTAACCGAACAGAAAAAGAGCAGTTGCAGCCCGCAGTAAAGGAAAGATGCCGGGCTGAATTTCATATTTTTTGAAATGTGCGGGTCTGTACAGCGACGAAGCAAAGACAATCCAGAACGAGCAAAGCACAAAAATGTGGGTTTAGTACGGCATAACTGCTTCGCTCAAGCTCGCTTTTTTAGTGTGCATCTAACCTTAGAAAAAAAGAAAGAAAAACCTTGAGTTTAAATCTCAAAATGTATATTAAAACAAAAGGGAAATTTCGAAAACCAACTCCGCCAAACTTCCGCAATTATGGCTAATTTTCGTTGCCACAAGAAAAAACAAATTAAATTGTGTAGTTGACTCTAAAGTCACAGGTTTTCACCAAAAGATTCTCGGATCAGTTCAATCACTTAAATTTAAAGAGAAAAGAGGTTGCATCTGCATTCTTTTCAGAAAGAAGTAAGCAGTTCCTTTCAGCAGGTGCTCTTGAAGGATGAGTTCAGGCAATGAGTTTATATATAAAGAAATAAAAGAAAAGGCACAAGAAAAGAATCCTTTTTTTTTTGTTCATCTCCTCCTACGCATTCGAATAGAAGGTGGAGGAGGTATTGCTTTAAAGGTAATCGATATGGGTAAGGAAAAGAAATCGCCTTTCTCTCTCCTATCTCTTATTCTCGACTTCAAGTCACCTTGGGCCATGGATCCGTAGCCTGTAGTAAGAAGATGGCTCCTGTCCAAATGTCACAAGATGTATTGACCCGTTTTTTTACTTTCATCTGTCTCTACATTGATCTTCTCCAGGTTCTGATCGAGAGAACTTCTATTCTTCTACTGCTAAAAGAAAAAAAAATCATTGTTCCAATACTACTCTACTACTACTACTACTACTAATAATAATAAAGTTGAGAAAGAAGAAGCAAATAGTGCTTTGTAATTATCATAATAATAAAAAAAAAAAACATATTTTCACAGGCTTAGGATTAGGTACAAACCTTTGGTGCTGACTGTACATGTCTTTTTGGAACGTCATCGATTGGAGAGAGTGACAGAGAGCTGCCAGAATGGTCGTAAGCACTAAATTTCAGTTCGCAAGGCAGAGGAGTCGTGGTTCGTATCCAGATTGGATCACAAATGTTTGCAGAACTTAAGAGCTTAAAGAGTCAGGATGTGTCGGAAGTCATTGGTTTGCTAAAATAGACCAGAAAAACGAAGATTTACAAAAGAAAAAAGCACCCTTTTGTCTCAAAATCAGTTTTCCATCCATTTATTGAGTTACCATTTTATTCAGATCGCTTGCGACTATGCAACCCAACAAACAGCTGGTAACTGTGGGTTGCTAACATCTCAGGCTGTATCAGACAAAAACTTTTAATACTTTATCTAAACAGTAAGACGGGCTAAACAGACACCAAGTCCTCACCAAGTGATCACGAAAACTTCAGTGAGAGAAGGGATGGGGAAGGTACCATCTCCTTAGTTTAGGTACCATCTCGTCAACTATGTACAGAAACTCAGGAAAACCCCGGAGAAACCTCACTTATCAATCAAGATGGTTGGTGACAGGAATCGAAGCTGGATCCTCAAGTGCCGATCTGATATATTACTGCACTTTTATTAGATATAAAGAGAGAATATTTCCATTCTTCGTGCTGTTTCATGGGAGAGTCCATGAAAACTTTCAAAAATTGTCATATTGTAATCAAAGCAATGTTATTTTCTTCAGTCGGATTCATTTTTTTTTAATGCTGTACATTTACACGAGGTTCCAGAACTATTTTGATGAGACGATATGAGAGGAAAAGGCGGGAGATTAGGAACCTTTTAATTACCACTTATGCAGTCTTTTACAATGGAGGTGGACATGTAACAAAAGAAAAAAAATAATAAAGGAAAAAGTGAAGTAACACTGATTAAATTTAATGCTCGCTCTGAACAGCGTTTCGTGTAAATTTCCGGTGCACTTTTTTTTATCAGATATTCTTCTCCCCTCCCCCTTTAAAGACAGCTTGCCTGGCTGGCTCTACTGTTCACATCCCAACTCTCATCATTGCGTGCTGACCATCATTATACAAACTCAGATAACGAACATCGGTGTTTAGACAGTTACAAAACACGTCAGCAATTTCCCTTTCTCCCCCGCCCCAAACCCTTTGTTTTATGTCTCTCACATACTCTCCTCTCTCTCGACGACTAAACGCCCTTATAAGAGGAAAGAGGGGTGAAAACGTAGAGAGGTTATGATAGAGAAAAAGGGGTCGATTATGTTTGTGGAACACGATTGTATTACAGGTTAAACGTACAGGGAATACACAGAGCTTACCCTCCTCTCTATCTCCATCTCTCGTAGAGAAACTTCGACTTTTTTCATGCTTAGATTACTTGCTAAGCTTTAACTTAGATAAATGAGCCACTAATGCTCGTCTCAGTAGAAGCACAGAGCGATTATTTGCATTTGGGTTTAGAAGTTTCAAAACTATATTCAGTAAATATTTTATTATTTTTTTTTTAGTGATTAACGTACTATTTTTTCCTCAGTCACACCAAGTAAAATTCCGGGATGGTACCTACAAAACTAGGCCCTGGGCCGACTACCTTCCAACATTATCCACCCACTCTATTCCGGTCTCAACCTAACATGCCTAAAGGCCACAAATAAAGTTCAAATTTAAGTATATTGTCATAGTTAATTAAAAAACCTGATATTACTTTATGTTATAAATGAACAACCTTCCTACATTTTGCAATTTTCAGCCTTTGTTTTATATTATTATTATTATTATTATTATTATTATTATTATTATTATTAGTAGTAGTAGTAGTAGTAGTAGTAGTAGTAGTAGTAGTAGTAGTAGTAGTAGTAGTAGTAGTAGTAGTAGTAGTAGTAGTAGTAGTAGTAGTAGAAGAAGAAGAAGAAGAAGGAGGAGGAGGAGGAGGAGGAGGAGGAGGAGGAGGAAGAAGACAGTTTTAGACAAAGTATTCGTTTTAGAAGAAATTTTCTATCACAGAAGTGAGTTAAATTGGCCCTTCTTTCTGAAGAACTTCCTTTGACCTTTTACTGCATGAGGAGAGAGAAGCCGATGTCGATATTAAGAGCAAGATGGTTGGTAAAGATATAATGCTTTAAAAAGGGACAATGAAACAATTTACGACAACCTAATTACTTTTCGGTTTCCAAGTTATTTCAAATTGGGAAACAATTTGACTCCCATGTATTTTTTAGTAGAAGAGAGAGAGAATGAAGTATTTAAAGGCTCTAAAACCTTAAACGGAAGGTTAAATTATAAACCAAAAAGGTTATTAAGTCAATGCAGTGGCAATAGAGAAGTGGAAACAAAGGAACTGCGTCAATTAAGATTCGAAGAGGTAAGGTAATTATACCTGTGTTAATGACAATCTTGCTATATAAAAACATGATCAAGGAAGGTTTTGATTCTGAAATTATTAATTAGCAAACTTTAAAATGCGAGATGAGAAGAAAATTAAGATTTAAAAATGTTTCTTGGCTCAACACAGTCCATAACCCTTACAGCAACTTTGGCGTGACTCAAAAAAATGAATCAAGTTTACTTTTACAAGTGGAACAACTTAATGAAAGCTTAGCGAACCAAGCCAGGACGGTATAAACAAGGTTGAATCAAGCAGTCTAGTTTACAATTGAGGATGAAATAGCCTTCACAGGACAAGAAAGAAAAACAATAGTTTTCTTTTTTCTTTTTTTAAAAAAAACCGCTGTCCTTGGTGGAAATTGAACCGAGGTCCACTGACAGAAATCCGATACTGTAGTCACTACACCACAGAACCACACGGCCTAGCTCGTTTTCCAAGTGTTATTTATATTTAGTTCATCAGATCGCAAGAGACTCTTGTAGTAAAAATGTGGGAATTGACGACGATTAGCCTACGGAGAAATAGTCCTGGTACAAGATGGGACTTCAACGCACTCAAACGACAAATTTCAAGTTTGACAAATTTTCTCGCATAACTGCTTGTTCCAACATGCTGGAATTAGGTTAGTTATAACAACCAAGCAACTTATGTTGTTCCAACAAGTTTATTTCACATTTGTTTATTAAGTTCAACATAATATCAAGTTTGGCAAGCTCAAAGCAAGTGACTGACAACCTTGTTGCAAGCTGGCATGCTATCTGGGATAGGATCTTAGACTGCCAGATGGCTTTCACCCAAAGATAATGTCATATAGTCACGGCAACGACTCTTTATCGATCCTCTATCTCATTTTCGAGACTGGAGTTAGCTACTACTTAATATTTATTTAAGTAGTTCCCCAGTTCAGTTGGCATTACGATGTTGGGGGCACTTCAACAATGAAATTGGAAGCTTCAGCGGGTATCGACCTCGCGATCTATGGCACAGAAAGGTAAAGCGCTAACCACTCAACTTACTGTAAAGAGGAGCTCACTTTTGGAGGTGAATTTCTTTACTTCACTGTACACTAATCGGCTGTGCCTGCATCTAAGCTCGTCGAAATATTGAGGGATGATATACCTTTGCAAGCACATGCCTTGGTGAAGTCTGTACAGAGTAGAGCGACCTCTTTTCAAGTTATCATCCCGTTATTCACCTGGTAAAACTGAGGGGGAAAATTGAGAAACCTGTCAGAATAGCTGATGTAACCAAGACATGGATCTGTGCCAACTTATGTCTGTACGGAGATAAGCCAACTGTAACAGAACCCAACTTATAATACCCAGATTTATTAAGCACCAGAAGGTAAACTGTAGGACAGACTCATCTTGAAATTGACTGAAATTGAAACAAATGGCAATAACATGAATAAAGAGATGGATGTATACTTAGTTATACGTGAAAGGCGATTTTAAAGCCCAATTTCTGATAAAGACCGTTCACACAAAAATCAGTCAATCAGAGGAAAAAATAAATTTTGCAGATGAATCAAGGTTAAGATCAGATGTAGAGATTCGGATTGGCTACTCAAAAATAGGATCTGATGAATCCAGATCAATTAAGAGAGGGTAGAAAAAAATGTGATAGCTTATTCTCTGTAATAATAGATATTATTTCAGAAACACACCTAATGAATGCAGTAGTGATATAGGCAAAACGATTGTTGGGGGTCTGATAAATGATAAACAAAATGGCAAGCTCAAAAATACCTTTTAATGAAAAATATCAATTGTGTGTGTTTGAAAATCGTTACAAAGCTCCTCTCCCTAACACACAAAAGCTTCATTTTTAAAAATGAAAAACAGACTATATGCTCTAGAAGTGAGACAGACTGTGGATCGACATTAGGCACTGGGTGCAGATTCTTTACATCGATTCAGGTCTGCCATTTTAACTTAGGTTTTCTAGGGGTTTTGCCTGTCTCATGAAGCAGATACCGGCTTATACCTACCAAAGTCCTGGCAGCCACCATTTTAATATTTTTTTTTTTTAAAAATGGGCCACGATGCTCAGAAACGCAAATAGAATAACGAAATCAATACGAGTTAAGAACATTATTTCTCCCTAACCAAACTAATCAAGAATAAAGCCATGAAACATTCTACTAGCAGGGCGTAAAAACCACCCATGCAACCCCTGCGTAGAACCAGTTAGTTACGCCACTGTCTACTAGCAAAGAATTATTTTAAATTCATGGTTCTGCAATTTAATAAAGATTATTTTTATGCTCTAGGAAAGACTGAATTGCTAAATGATTGCCAATTTCAAGTCCAATTATAACAAAATGTATACATTTAAATGAACAAACGTGTGAAATAGTTATTACATGCTGTGGAACCTCCTAAGAAAAGCTTCAAGCGTGGTAACTCAAGTTCTGATATTCTAATTGGAAGGTTTCCAGAAACAATAGGGGCAAGTATCTAGATGTACGGGAAGAAGCTAACTATTCCTCCTGCTTTCCCAGCAGCCAGACAATTAGTTCCGCTGAGCGGGCTGCATCGTCTCAGGATAAACTAAGGCGGCAGCAGACCTCCTTGAGAAGACAAAAGACTGGTACGTTGCGAAGAAGAAGAAGCAGGAGTCACTTTTCCGCTGTTCTACCGAAAAATAAAAGGCAATGAAGGAAGAGTGGAATAGGAAGAAGGAGAAGAAGAGTCGAGGTTTAGGGGCGGCGCGCAGAGGGGGAACTAATTGCCCAACTGATCCAAAATAGATCCGTAACTCAATTATCGACTTTGGCCCGATCTGCAGCTACGGTATAGCCTCCTTCCTTCAACAGCCACATACACACACACACATTGATACAGCATCAACAATATTCGCAACTTCTCTGTGAAACATCTATTCATACTGTTTCTATATATTTACTTATGCGGACACAACCTGTAATGAATTTTGCGGGATATGATAATGACGACTAATTTCCGTGGAAGAACCACCTACCGCACGACATGTAAATATAGCTTCAATGTCTGCAGAGTTCAGACACTAACATTGGTATTACACGATATATATATATTTTGTGAAGGATATTCAAATAAGTTTTTAACATATTGTAATACAGACAGTCACATCTGTGATATGAAAAAAAATGCTATATAGATTTGTGAACATATAGCTTTACAAATTACATAATAATAGTCACTAATAAATGATATTTCAAGATATTTAAAAGTTGTATAGAATTGACAATAAGTTTTTACTATTGACAATTTGTAATACAGATAATAGTGAGTTGAGGTGCTGTGGAAGGAATTTTATGGTAATAATTCTTTGACATCGTAATATGCCTTATCCAGCAAATGTTCCTTTAGCTGTTTCTTGAATCTCATTTCTTATACGTGTTGGCAGCTGATTGTATATTTTGACACCCATATGACTAGGCCCGTCTTGAACGAGGGTCAGTCTTGTAAAATATTGTCATTTTTCCTCTTGTTTTTCTAGTATCATATTTATATTTTCTTATAAGGAAATCGTTGTTTGTTTTTTGTATATCAACCTATTTCATAAAGAAGGAAGAGTCAATATTCTATATTGTTTAAAGAGTTCTTTGCAAGAAGTTCTGCTAACTCCGGCGATGATACGCAGTGCCTGCTTTTGTTTAGAGAATATTGATGCTGTTGCTGATACGTTGCCCCAGAATATAATGCCATAATTAATTATTGGATAAATAAGTCCATAATAAACCTGAATTAATGTGTTTGTACTTAATTTCTCTTTTAGTATTCTTAGGGCAAACAATTTAGAAGTGCCTGGGCTATGTGGCTGCTCCATTTAAGATTTTCGTGTTACTCCTAAAAACATTTTTTTTTTTAGGAATATGATACAAAAACTGGATTTTCTGTTTCCTGTGTGTTCGTTTTCATTATATCTTACAAAAATGAATTATTTGTAATACAAATTGCAAATTTATAATGTGAATTGGCTTCGAACGTTGTCTTCTAAAAATTCACTAATCAAAATGAACAAATCAAATAGTTTTTTTTTTTTTTAGAATTCTAAGTCGATGATTTTGGTTTTGGTTTACAGCATAAGAACCTATCATCACATAAGACTAATAGGTCAATTTCAAGCTTACATATGATTCAAATCACAGAATGTTTAAAAAAAAATACTGCACCTTATCTCTACATTTATTTTCTAAAAAAAAAAAAAAGATTTTTGATTTAAATCATTGATTTAAAAAAAAAAACATTTGCTTGAAATCAATCAACCTTGCAAAATATTCAAGCCAATTCATTCCCAAACGAACCATTTATATACTTTTCTGCCACCTAACCAAAAGCTATTTTATGATGTTTCTATGTTTTAAAAAAGAAATGTAATTTTAAACGTTTTCTTGTTTATGATTTGTAATCAAAACTCCAAGTAGTCAAACATTGGTGGAGAATCATAGGCTTTATGATCAATAGTTGTGTCCGTAAGTGTTTTCTTGTTCTAATGCACTATCATTCAAGAGTCTGAGAAGTCTCGACGTAGGAACATCAGGACACTTAAAATGGTGAACCGCCAATCGATATCATTTACACTATCTTCACCCCACTTTGCATTTTTTAAAAAGAACAACAGACAACACACTTCGTTCTGAAGGTTCCATATATTAAATTGTGCACGTACTAAGTTCGGTCGGAAGTATTCTGAAACACTGGTCGTAAAGAACAGTCTCCAATATTTTTCGTAAACGAAAAATTAAAAGAGTCACATTCAGGATACTACACTCCAGAGAAACTTTGTCGCTATGACTTTCTTGATACGTACCAACTTAAATATTGACGTGATCAGAGAGAAAAGGCACGTGTGATGGGGGAAGAGGGAATAAATGTGTCTACAAAACTTTGCTATTTGGATCAGTGTCAGATGAACGCGGAGCAGGAGAAACAAGGTTCAAAAAGTCCTCCAAAAGGAGCTGAGGGGATGAGGAGATGAGCTAATGCTAGCGATAGAAAGAAGGAGTTTTTAGCAGAAACAGCAAAATATACTGCTTATATCGGAAGGAGATGTTCCGTCACTGGAAAAGTAGCGTCTGACGTTACTTTTTTGGAGGTTCTGTCATCGAGATCAAATCTAATCGATAGCAACCGTTGAGAAAGTTCTGATCCTTTCTCCTGAATGCCGCCATTTTTTTTATCTCCTCCTCTCTCTTCTGTTCTAGTGACATCCTCTTACATCTCCTCCAGCCACTAGTTTTTTTTCCCTCTCTCCTCATCTGCTCAACCTCTTTCTCTTCGTGGCGGGCGGTGGAACAAATCCGATAATGCTCAAGCCAGGCATCCCCCCCACCCACTCATGCCAGCATCAGCTTTCGGCAAAAATTGTTACTGTATGGCGTAGTTACTACGTGTTGGTGAACTCGCTTTGTTTTCTGAGCACAGTTTTTCAGTTTTATCAAACAATTAAGCTGTAATCCCTTTCGAACAATTTTATTTTTTATCTCTCTCCATGTGTACGATATGTAAAATAGTCGATCCGCGAAAGCAAAACTTTTTCATTCGCTACTCAGCCGAAAGAATGAATATAACAACGCTAGTCCCTGCACTTAAGATTATCTGGAATTTCAATTCTACCATTTATTATATCTTTAGCAAACTACTATATTGGTATTAACATACAAAGACCAATTAAAAAGGTTATAAATTTCATTATTACAGCTGTTAATCACTTCATTGGACAATTTTCTAACCTTTAAAACGCAATAAATTATGATAAATATATCTGATTAGAACATTAAAAATAGTGGTATCTGAGAATTTAATTTCTTCTTATGGTTGAAATTTAGAAGACCAATCAATGAGATCTCTTCAAGATTTGCAAACGGATACTGGTAGCCAAATGTTCTGAAGAGAATTGGCTGTTGAGTTAGTCACCGGAACAGTCCTGCCACGAGTGATTAAAAGATAGGTCTGAAGTTTAGATTAAAGATCTGAAGATTAAAAGAAGAAATTTAGTGCCATGTATGAGCAGTAAGAAGCATCAGATTTCGCGTACTGTGCAGTAACTTGACGTTACATGTATCATTGAAACATTGAATGATGAAAGATTGCTTTACCGTACCTAATATATTGTGTAAGCGTATGACGTCATCAATTACGCGTATTCTAATTGCTCGGCTAAAATAAACAATGTTTTTGATGTACATTCACAAGTATTATTGGGGCCGCTTTCCAAAATTTCATCATTATTTATTGTAAAAGATAGGACAACTTTCTCTCTCTCACACACACACATACAGCTTAGGTACGGAGACCTCTTAAAGTGTTCTATGTAAAACTCCTCATAACGTTCTATAACGGGGTAATCTGGCGACTGACTTCATCTTCAATATCAATGTTCTGAATCTAAAATACTAGTTTAATGTCAACCCGTTTTCTTTAATGCAGCTACGCCGAAAATAAAGAAAAGAAAAGAAAAGAAAAAAATCTTGAAAATAATTTTAATTGGCGATGAGTTTATGGAAGTACGCGGAAACTAAGCATTAAGAGAATTATTTTAAAGTGTTTATGTATACTGGAAGCAATAGTCTCCCCAAACTGGCTGTTCTTGTGAAGAAAAGGTACTTTATGTAACCAAATTTAAAGCAAACAAATATATAATATAAATATACATACAGAGAAAGGTTACGTATAATATATTATGCTCTTCATATATAGGAGTACATTGTATATCACGGATATTGCACATAACAAGACGTAGATAACAAAAGCAGAAGAGAGACAGAGAGAGGTATGCACGAATGATGACGTGAACCAGGCTGGATAATTCTCATATCCCGGCGTACTTCCGGGATACAATAGTCCTATTGTGTCGGTATCCGCTTAATACTTCCATAGACGAATTTCTGTTCTCTCCCTGTTTTGTAATTTTTCTCTTCCTTCACCTCTTCCTCGTTTCTCTCTTTTGTCTCTGTATCTTGTCTTGTCTCTGTGTGCGTGTGTGTTGCCGACGAAGATGAGAACTGCGTCAGAACAATACAGACTTTCTTTTGTCTCTTTTTCCCCTCCCTCCTTGTCTTTCCTTTTTCTTGGTCCTTGACAAGATAGGATGCTGGATAGAGTTGCAATTTACTTCTGCAAGTCTCTCTCCTAAGTCTTTTCCCGAGACTTCTTCACTCTTGGCTGTTTTGTTTGCTACCATTTTGCACAAGAGGAAGTATGATGCTGTAGACTCCACAGAGACCAGAAACACAGAAGCAGGCAGAAGGATAGAGTTTGCTTAAAGTTTTCGTATGACTAGAGAAACTCATGTAATGTTTTTTTTCTTGTTAACAACAAACAACAAACTAACTAGCAAACCAACCAACAAACAATAAGCTTATTTTCAGGTAAACATCTTTGCCGCAGATGGGGTAACCACAAACGAACAATGATGGGGTTGTCTTATTACGTCGAAGAATATACCAACTGTTTCTACTTAGTTCTATTACTAGCACAACTAGCTGAAACAGACGTCAGTGTTATTATAGAACAAACACATACAGAGAGAGAGAAAGAGAGACTCGAAGGGCTGTCGTCACCACAGAACCAGGCCAACAGAGACCATAAAGTTTGCCAGGCATTCAAAATGAACGCTATCGCTTACTCTCGTTGTTTTAACTTGTACAGAAGACAATTTTTAACAGTAAATTTACTTAATTTTTCGATTTTTGGTTACACAAGAGATAAAGCGTCCAAGTAGACTAGAATGGGAAAATGCCGGCGAATTTTTTTTTGACATGTTCATGGACATAAATTTGTTTAAACAACGATAATTTTACGATTCTTTAGGTAGGGTGACTTTTCATAAACGCGTTAGGCTGACTTTTCATATATATGCACTTGAGAAGTTAGGGTGACTTTTCATGTATGCGGTTTACACGTTAGGTTGATTTTTCATGTGCGCGTGCTTCGGTTGCGATTTGGTCTGGTAGCTAAGCGAATAGAAATACGAGACGCAATTATCCTATCGGCTATTACAGCAAATCGTAAGTGAAGCATGCATGTAGTGACTCCATGACAAGGCACCAATACAGTTCATGAAACTTATCTGCGAGAATAGTACAGAAGAAAATTCACTTAGAGTGAATATTTTTTATATTGCTCTGCCTCCTAGCGCACCATACACGAAAATATAGTTCTTTATACACTATAAGGGTCAGTTCTACAATCGACCGCTAAACTTCTAGTCAGCGCTAAGTTGAGGTCAAGTCTGATTTTGGCCAATGAGAGTACGCAAAATGAGAGTTGGCCTCAACTTAGCGCTGGATAGAAGTTTAGCGGTCGATTGTTGAACTGACCCTAAATAAGTCAAGCTTTGATCAATTTTACACTTTTTTTTTTTACCTCCGATCACTATTTCCAGACATTTTCAGATAAGTGAGTTAGAATGTGGGAATGGTCAGTTGGTAGCATGGTAGCTAGAAAAATAAAAACATCCACAGAAGAGTGAATTTAGGCTATAATAATTCACAGCCATATTCAATCCACTACTGGATGAGGCCTTTCCCGGAGGGAGGAGTTGGTCTACTGCGCCCACGCTGACCACACGTGTTGGGAGCGGAGAGCCAGAAACACTTAACTGTGATCATCACTGTCTTTTATTCACAGCAGGTCCCCAATTGCATCACGATGCTGGGTAGGCACCATTCCAGACCCTCTCATTTTGAAAAAAAAAAAAAAAAATCCCTTGGCAGAACCGGGAATCAAACCCAGGACTACACAATCAGCAGTCAGCGACGGTAACCACTAGACCAGCAGGGTGGTCTTTGTGATATACTTTGGATTTAATCAGCAGAGATACCAAGAAATACACTTTGTTCCTTAGATTATCGCCTTTAATACATGCTTTCAACTCTTTTACTAATGACAATTTAGTAAATAAGGTCCATAGGGATGAAATTTTATGATACACTCTTTGAATTTGTACAGGAGGATGTTTGGGATTTGCTCTTCTCTGCCAAAAATCTTCCGTGGCTCTGGTTCCATTAGCCTGGGATATAAACAGGTCTAAAATACGTGTTTCAGTCATTTTTCCTCACTTCTCTGGAAATTGTAGATGACGTACACTGATTCAGAGACTATAATGCAACCTTGCTTTATCGCTAGTTATTGTTATATTAAAATTACGACGGTCTCCGAATCTGAGTTAATTACTTTAACTTTCCAACATATTGTTCTGGCACAGAAAAACACGTCTTTGTACAGAGATATGACAACTCATGCACATACCCATATAGCATGTACACATTTCTCTGCCAAGTAAACAATGCTTATCGTCCACTTGGGAAACTAGGATCCAGGTTCTAATCATTGTCTCATCATGTTTTGATTTCTCATGAATGGCACTCGCTAATTATCTGCGTAAACAGTGCGTCATAGAATTTAACACACACATACGTATATAGCTCTCCTAGGACGATGAACTAAAAAGCTTAGGGAACAATCCATAACAGCTTTGAGTGTTGAGCGTTGGAGAGACAAGCAACAGGAAGATCAATAAATTCGGTCATCTATTCTATTAACTTTGCACCGATAGAGTAATTAGATATTTCATGGTTTAATTATCCGGTATCAGTTTACTCAAAGTCAATACGAAACGATTAATTTTCTCCATAATGATTAAGAGAGACAGACAATTTAATTATTCCCAGAACGGATGTTCTCAGATATTGAACATACTGAGATATATTTGGAAAATGAGTGTTAGAAAACTTACCTGGATATTCACAAATAAATATTCAGAACTAGGAGGACCTGGGTTAGATTCCTGGTGCCGGTCTTAGGTTATCCTTTTGTTACTCCCGGTCACACAGGCGAATGCTGGGATGGTACTTTGAATGAGACCAGGATCGCTTTCTTTCAAATCTTCCCCCATATTGTTAAATAGCTGGAGATTGTTAAATAAATTAATAAATAGTAAACAAAGCGTTATGCAGAATGACACCACGAAGTTATTGTGCAGTGAAGTACGGAATAACGTAGTTTCTTCTATCCCAGACGCTAGAAATTTAATACAACAGACTTGCTTGTTCATATTGTCGAAGATCTTCCGAGTGGACTACAAACGTCTGCAGATAACAAATTAGAAGCTCCAGAATGTAGCCGAAAACTCACGAACGTGCTTTATCACTTTTCCATAGCAGATTCTGTTTCATTTTATTTCTACTATCCTTCTTCCTTCAAATAATAATAGGCTAGAGCTGTTTTCGAGAGTGTTGTTATATATTATCTTTTCATGGAGTTTTGTTTTCCTTTAATATTAAACTTACTGTTATGTTCGTGAATTCTCTGATGCCTCACACGTTCGTGACTCATCGGCTAGATTCGGCTGCTTCTAAACTGCTATCTCCACATAGTAGCAGTTGCAATATTGCCTTCCATTTCTAAAATACTATTTCTTTCTCTAAAAAATAAAATTAAAACAATGAGAAAAGACTAATAAGACAAAATATTGAATAAAGTTATCATTTATCCTCGTACGTTCTGGTACTACTACCAAGAGGTCACAAATATGTAAAAACAACTCACGCAAGCTTACGCAATTCTCATCGTGTGGCAGGATATAAGTTTTTTTTTTCGATTCTGTTGTGTTTTCTCACAACTTTCAAAAATGGACTTTGTTCTTCCCCTGTACTCTTAATTTGAATTTGACATATTTATTATAATTTTAAATACATTTCATGATTTCTAGTAGAACTGGAAACACTGTTCTGTATTACACTTAAAAGGGTGAAAAATATATGGTTGATAGATTTTTCTCTGAACTATTTCACTCCTTGCATTACGTAATGTCGTTTATAAATTATTATTATTATGTACTCTGTATGCAGGAACAGTAAAGCAACTGAAGCGACCAGCTTCGTATTTGTCGAGTGTAAGAGAAGGAGTTATCAAGGATAAAAGAATTCACAATGCAGCAATGAGCGGAATCGAAGCATGAACCTCTCGCTTATGAGACGAGAACTCAATGCTTGAAGAAAATTGTCATCACAACAAAAGTTCGAAGATAGTTGCAAATTCATTCATATCCGCGTTATCACAGCGGGCTTGATTAAGGCAGAGAGAGAGAGATTATTTTACCACCTAACCCTTAAGTTTAAAACATCCGACTGGGAGATTCGAACTCATGATACTTACCTCCACGGCCAGTGCATTAGTTCATTGATCCACAAGGAAACACAAATTACAGTAAAGAGAATAACAAACAGCCTTCGCTTTTGGTAAAGAATAATTAAACCCCGTCTAATAGTGTGTCTTATTGCAGAATCACAAAACCATTCCCTGCTTAAAGCGTGGTCGTTTGTAGCAAAGAGGCTTGTTAAAGTAATTACTTAATGAATCGGAAAAGGCAAAAACAAAACAACACAATACAATACAAAAAAAAAAGTATTCAATTTGCCAAAAGTCGTAGCAGAGCCCAAAAAAGCAAGTCGAACCATTTGACCTTGTGTACACAACGCAAATTTATCTTTCTCGGCAATCTCTGTATTTCTCTTATCTTCTCTCTCTCTCTCTCTCTCTCTCTCTCTCTCTCCTTCCCTTCCTTCCGTTCAGTTGTATTGTTTTGTCGTTGGTAATGAATGAGTTCTCTTTGCTTTCATACTTTGAGAGAGATTTGACCTTGGTTAACCTCTACGGTAAGATAAGACGTCTAAATGTCAGTGTGACTAATTTCTGTTGTGTACCTTGAGGGCAATTAACTCAAAAGTTAATAAGTTTTTTTTGCTTTTAAAACGACCGCACCCGGTCTGCAATCTTATTCTCTATCTCAGTCACTTAACTTTCTTTTCCATTTTTGTACAAGAAAGTAATGAATAGCTCGAGCACAAAAAAAATAAAAAAAAAATAAAAAAAATCCAAATTTGGAAGTAAGCTTCGTGAGTGTATAAGTATTTGAAAAATGTATGCTTGTTTTTTTTTTCAAATATATAAATATTTGTTAGCTGAATGAAGAAAGAAAGAAAAAGATTAATTAAATGTATTGTGTGGAGTACTGTCTTCTATGGATCTGAAACGTGGAGTAAACGAAAATGAGATAAGAACAAATTGGACGACTTTAAAATGTAGACACGGAGGTAAATATTTATTTAAAAAAATAAAATGAGTGCGTAATGAGTGTGAGACGGGCAATGCTGGATACAGTAAAGAAGGACATTGCCTGCTCATGTTGAGGGAAAAAACGGAAGAAGACAAATATAAATCCTTGACGGTATTAAGGAATATAAACCCAAAGAGCAAGATCAGGATGGAAGTAGGAGTCTTAACGGGTCGTGAAGTACCTGTCACTTTCAGCAGTCGATGACGGCTATAAAGATAGTGATGGGTATTCTGTCTGGAGATATGACCCGTAGATCCTTGAGCAGCAAGATGAACACATGGTGGTTTGTCATTGCCTTCCATTGGAAGATGATTATATAGTAAGAACGAGAGCTACAGTTAAAAGTGGACTCCGAACCACTCGTTCCCCACTGACTTTCGAATTCGAGTTCTCCTGATTACAAGACATCTTTCATCCACTTAAACTTGTAATTCTAAAAGGAGTAACGGAGGAATATATATTTGATGGGCTTAGGGCTGCCAGACGTCCTCGTTTTCCCGGACATATCTTTTTTTTAAGCGCAGTTTTCTTTTTTGTCCGGGTTCTTTTGGATGCTATAATTTAATAATGCTAGAAGATATTGTCATTGACGTTTCGCTGGCAACACTGCAGCGCGTTTTCAGACCAAGGTCACACGGCCTATTTACAATAAAAATTTCCGAGCAATGTTTCAAGTTATAGTAAACACGGACGTTGTATTCTAACTTTCTTGTTTAATTCATTTTTTTTTTTTTACTTTTTCCTTCTGATTATTTATTAAGTTAGCCTGGATTAATTAACGTTCGTTATGTTCCATTAATTTGACTTTACGTTTGACTACCCTAAACTGGATTTGCTCCCTTCTGTTTAGTTGCTCACCGGAGTACTTAATATTACAAGAATAGGTAATAGAAAAGAAAGCTTACACAGGGTGAAAAAATCAAAGGGAATAACTAGGGTTTTTTCTTTCTTTAACGAAGGGTTGAAATTCACCTTTTTCTTCGACTTTTTGAATAATTTCAGCTTGAATAATATTCATGAAGCTACTTTCAGTTTCGACAGAATTAAATATATAAAATTCTGTACCCCTAGTATAAGGTTGGACTGAATAAGTAACCTGTAATATATTTTCATAGAGTACAAGGGTTCTACCAAGCAGATGTACTTTTATTTACGTTCCCGTTAACGAAACGTACTCACAAAGGTACATTGTATCAGCTGGTAACTAAACAAACATTTTTGCTAGCTGAAATCGGTTTTCTATGCTCAAAACCGCTGTGGGTCTTCTTTTTTTTTTCCAAATAAAAAATCTGGCAACCCGAGAATGGACTCGAAATGTGAACCTACCGTCATTAGGGTGTTACCATCTCTTCCATCCGATGGAAGGGGAATGGTAAACCACCGATGTTTCACCCTGTCCACAGGTATTCGGGGTTACAAATCTATCTGCAAAACACCGATCGTCATTGGACTACCCGTGTTCCAGATACTTTAATGATTATGAATAGTCCCGTGGTGGGTTATCTGCATTATAAAAAGAGAGATATTCTTCTATTATTCTGGTTACTGTTACTGTTAATAAACAAGAAAAAAATGAAGCAAGAAACACGTGAAACACAATAAGTCGCAAATAATCGATTTTAATTCTTCCAACATAGGGGGAAAACTGCGAAAAGATAAAAAAAAAATGAGTTCACTTGATTGGATTACAGGCTGGAAACGCACGAGAGAGAGAGAGAGAGAGACAGAGAGAGAGAGAGAGAAGAGGGGGAATGTAGGGAGAAGACAGTTGGAACGATCACTGCTCGCGGGATTAAGCTCACGAATTAAGCGGTTAATGGATAGATTGGTAAATTGAGGCAATGGTTAAAAGAGGGCAGCACATTAAAGAAATAAAAAAAAAAGAGAGAAAAAGACAAGACGCTAAGAGACGTATTTTATTGGAACAAACGAACCATTAAATTAAGTTTACCACTATCAAAGCCACTAATATTCACAAACAATTTACCTCTTTTGTGGGTTACTTCTTCTCTTTGTTCATGCGCACGGTGGAAAGAGAAATTGAGTGTTTCCCGAAAAGTGACGATCAAAAGTGGTAGACCATTTTCTATCTGGCTTGTTAGGGAACCAAATTAGTTTGTCCAGGTTAAACTTTGTCTTATTTTCTAATTATGTTGCTTATGACTATACTAGAATGGGAATTTTGGTCAGTCACTTCATTCAACGTCACTTCTCCAGTACAATGAGTTCATCACATTCTTCATGGTACCATGTTTCGCATACTAGACATTTTATCCCCAATTTTTCAACTTTTAGTTTCTCCTTCGTTAAAAAAAATCTATTTTTTTTATGGTTCAATTCGGGAAAACTTGCACGAATAAATTCCGATGATACTGACAATAGATTTCATAGAAATATGCACTACACACGGAAAGTTGTCTTTACTGCAACGTATAACTAAATTTAAACCAAACTGTCGGAAAATAAGTGGTCCGGTGGGGACATAAGTGGTTGGACCCTACTGTCATCCAACCCACAATATTATATATTGTGTGTAGTGTATATAATGTGTATTTAGTAAGTAAGGTTGTAAATAAATTCAGTTGGTAGCTAGTTTATCGGTACGAGACAGAAAACAACATCACATTTCTTAAAGAATTATAAAATACATTTTCTGTCTCTTTCTGAGTATTTAGAGACCAGAAAAAAAAAGAGTAATATTTAAGAATGGAGATTTTCAGACAAGAACAACAGACAATATCTCCTTACACATACATGCGTTTCCAGATTCTTGCAAGACAAATTCATTAATCAGCAGTATTGAGTTACAATAGGAGACATGACGTTTTTGGACATCCAAAGTTCAAGTAAATTCAGCAGTTCTCAGTTTCCCCAGCCCAAAATTAAGAGAGAGGACAGAGTTCAGTTAACACCTACTTAATTTTGGTTGGTCCAGCTTGACAGGTAATTCTTCCCCATTGGTTATAATAACAATATTTCCTATTGGTGGTTACCGATATTCCATAAGCAACATGCAGTGACAATTTAACATATATAAAGATGTTAACTGACACCATCGAGGAGCAACCAAGTGTATTTACACCTACGAACATCTCCGTTTTCTGCCATAGTTAGTGCGCTAAGCTTTACAGTACTACTACAAGTTCGACATCGAAGTCAGAAGCAGCTTGACTGTGTTAAGAAGACTTGCTGTTACCAGATGATAAGAAGACCGAGAAGTTGCTTATTGGGAGACAATCAGCTATCAACTATCACGCTTTACACCATTCTACAACATACCTAAATTACTTCACTTCTCTCCAGTCACATCTCTTCATTTGGTAAGTTTGGTCTCCATATACTTATTCCGTGGATATTCAATCTCTGCCTATCTGTTGATATGTCCATACCATTTATATTAGGAAAATATAAATGTGTCTTGGATTCGTATAGCACCAATAATATAGGACTAACGCACTGTAATCAACTGTTTCCATTAACGTAAAATTTCTCGATTTGTAACTCACGGCGTGAATGAGTTTAGTACCTAGATAACAGCTCATGGTCTTTTCCAGCTCTATTTGCTGGCTCCTGCGAAATCAACTATATTTACCTCTAAAGCTAATGCGCTAAATATAATAAATGACACCACTTTAAGCCGTAAGTCTCGTTCTTTGGAAAATCATTTTTATCAAATGGAAACCAGTGTCGAACTACTATCGCCTCACCTTGTCCAGGAAGGACATTTAGGTCATAGACCGTCCTCCGGGAAGAACTGTTACTATCATCAATGGATTAATGATTGTAAACACAGACGAAGGTGAGAGTACACACATGGAAGTAAAAGAAAACTATTGTAATTTTTCTTGAAACTATTAAAAAACAATTAAGTCGTGTTACTGCTTCCTGACTTTAGAATTAAGTACACCATTTTGTCCAACAAATTTCGTGAAATATTTCGTGCCCGTCACTATTTGATGACACTGGAAGATATTTAATTACTTTCTTTACATGCCGAGCTCTTAAAAAAAAAAAAAGTGTTGCACGAAAAATTAATCAACTTCTGAAGCAACAACAAGAAGAAGAACAACAACAATAAAAGTAAAAGATAGTACAAAAGAGAAAAAAAAATCTTCTTTAAAAAAAATAAAACGAACATTCTGCCGTAATTCGTAGCTGTCACCAAATCAGAAATAAATAGAAGTCTGTACATAAGCAACGATCGGTAAATCCGAGCTAACCAATCTCCTTGTACCGCCTCTTATTACTTTTCACGCATTTCGTTTGTCTTTTTGTTCTTGTTTCGTTCTCCAATGTTACATTCCTTCTCTTCCATCTTATTCTTTCGATTTTCATTTGTTTTTCTTCTTCTTTTTTTGTCCTCTTTCCACCGAAGTGACTCCTTAGAGACACAGAAGGTGTGAGTACGTAGTAACAACGAATACGAAGAAAGGAAATGAAAAAAAAAGAACAGTCTGAGTGAAAAGAATTCTGTTTTAATTTACTATCTTCATTCAGAATGTCTCTTGCAGGGTTTTAAAACAAGGGCGACTGGTAAGGGGTAAGTCAGTCAGTCATGAGTGGGTTCATTTTTTTTTATTTCTCTCTCTTGTTTTCAAAGGACTTTCCCCCCCCCCCCCCACGTTTTGTGTGAATTCCCCACAATTTTTCAATCGTGGCGTTGAAGTATAAACTTTAGAGAAACTACTTGGGTTATATTTTTTTTTTCCTAGAAGGAAGAAAGATGATTTTGAGAGGGAGATATGCATTCATATTTTTCTCGCATTTTTTCCTTTTTTTTCTCCTCTTCTTATATGCTTGGCTTTAAAAAAATATATATACCAATGGTTGTGCAAAAATGTTCACACCATCACTACTGTTCACAAGCCACTATCGTTTGTGTTTCAAGGGAGAGTGGACAAGTTATATGAAAGTATACACCATCATTGTATAGTATATATACTTACTGATTTTTACTTTTGTATGTTTAATTGCGAGCTAAAGAATGCATGGAACTTTGAAAAAAAGACACAGACTAGTTCAGTCACTTAACACCAAAAGACAAAACAAACGAAGTTCTTACGAATAAAATAAGAAACTAAGTTCGAACTGAAAACAAATACTCTCATAATAATAAAATCAGCAACTTTATTTCTCTGTAACAGCGTCCACGTCTAACTTCTATAACTCTACTTAGCTCTATCTTCCAATCTGGTGTACCTCAAGGAAGTATTTTGGGACAGTTCGTCTTTTTTTTTTTAAGTGTAAGGTACAATAATTGAAACTTTACGTTTATCATTGAGAGAAAAATTCTTACAAATTAGGCTCTAACAAACTATAAATTATTCATAGTTACAATATAACATTTGCTGAAGAAATAAAGTAAAAAGAAACAAACAAGAAAAACAAGACAAATACAGACATAAGGAAGATAGAAGACATACAGACAGAAAGAAACAAGCAAGACAACAGATGAAAGAAAGAAGGAAAGAAGACAGACAGAAAGACTGATAAACAGAAAAGAAGACAGACAGAAAGAAAGACTGACAGAAGACAGAAAGAAGATGTACAAATAGAGACAGAAAGAAAGAAACAAACAAACGAACAAACAAAGACGGATAATATTAGGTGTAAATTAAACAAGTGATGTCGAGGAACAAAATAAAATCCAGGAGAAACTATTCTCTTTCATAATTACAGTCTAAATAGTATTAGGTGAGCTGTTACACAGTTAATACTCTGAAGCAAGGACAGAGAGGCAGCAAAGAGAAAAAAGGCAATAAAAGAGAACAGAACAGAAAAAAGGGACATAACCATAATGAACTTTGCCAAACATCCTCCAAAACTGGGTCTATTTCTCTCTCTCACACACAAACAATTTAACTTCGTCTGTTCACTCAGGAAAGAAAGAAGGAAAGAGCGAGAGAGAGAGAGAGAGATAGAGAGAGAGAGAGATTGCACTCGTCAGTAGATTTTCAACTGACATTTTCACAGACAGATGTCATCATTCTGAATCTCATCAGAGAGAAAAAGACCTTTTCCGCTCTTCTGAAAGTCTCTCGCTTCCTTTCCGTCCCGCTGACGGGATCATTTACGCCTCAGAGGGCGTGATTCTTTCCACTGATTATCTGTGTCGTGTCTCTGTGTGGCAAAGCACAAGAATTGAGTTGACAGATGAAAATGGAATTAACAATTTTCAGGTTTAAAATAAAGATCCCGTTGATAGCTACAAGATTAGAGAGAGATAAAACATATTTCCTCGTAAACATTTTTCCCTTTTGTTTTTTAATGTTGTATTTGTTTTTACAGTATGACGTTTAGGTAACAAAATACTGTATTATGGTACAATTTTCCAGTCATCAATAACTTTTGAAATCCTTTCAAGAATTCGATAAAACTTCCCATTTTTGTTAGTTGAAGGTATTCAGAATAACAACAAATTTACTTCCACAAAACACAGTCAATTAAAAATACAATAAAAAACGAACAAACCCCAGCCTTCGCTGTATACTAGTTACGGTTTCGGACATCCAATCAGCACTGGGTATGAAGGTTTGAGTCCTGCTACCATATATATTCACTGGCGTTTTGTAAGATATTCCTTAGTGTCACCAGGCGATCGAATACCGGTATGATATCTAGACAAATACCCTAACCGTTACCTTCCTCTTCCCCCACCTAGTAGGAAAGCTCTCAGAGGGACGTCGCCTCTTTGGACGTGTTAACGAGCCATAACTACCTGTTTAAGACCATAAAACGAAAGTAAAAAAAAATTAAAACACACAAGAGAGTAATAATTTTGCTGCCATCTGGTGGGAACTGCATTCATTTGCGTTAGCATGTTCCAACTCGAAATAACTATTCAAAATGTATTGCTGGCTACGAACCCCATTCTACCAATGTTACAAATCTGATACTTGATGATTATTGGTGGTCGAAGCGTGGGCCCTACGAAAGAGTAAAGTATAATAAAATTATTGAAAATAGTGGAAATGTGGGCCTGACGGAGAATGGGAAAAGTCTAAGATTCGTAATGAGAACGTGCTAAAGAGAATAGTCGACAGACGAACAACACTGTAGAAAATAAAAGAGAAAAAGAAAGTGGTGAAGACAGTTTCCACAGAGATTGTATACCATGAAGGGAACAGAGGAAGAAGAAGAGGAAGAAAACTAATCCAACTCTATGACACTATTAAGGAAGTTAAATCGTACCCTAATACAAAAAGAAAGAGCAAGATCGGGAAGAATGAAGAGGACTCATCATACCTTAAAGTACCTGTCGCCTATGGTAGAGCACAAAAGATACTGATGACGTGGTTATGTTCATATGTTGTTCATACTTCTTAGAGTAAAATCGTCAAGGCGACATATTCAAAGGTTGTTGAAAAAAAGTGCCATTCTTTGAAAAATCTGCCCACTCTACATTTGACTCAGAAATCATCAAGAAAGTCTTTTCTTTTTCTTTTTCTCCAACGTTGACACATCCTTGGGAAAGATCACAGCAGGCATGAAGGATTTCGATTTTGTTTCTTTCTTCCTTCCTCTCTCTCTCTCTCTCTCCTCTCATACGTACGAATGAACGAACAAACTCAAGAGACGAGTAGGAGAAGCCGTAAAGATCGATGTGGACCAGCTGGCTACGATTCCTCTGTTAACGAGATGATCCGTTGCTTGCAGAAGCATAAAGAATAAAAGGGTAGGGGGTTAGAGGGAACAACACCCCCGCTCTGGTACTAGCTCCCCCCTCCTTTCTCGCTGCGTTTGGAGTGTCAAGTGAAACACCGGGACATGGAAAAGGAGGGAACCACTAACTAGTAATGTACGGGTGTAAAAAGCACAGAAGCGTATGAAGGAACGGATGACAACGAAGAAACGCCGCATGCATGCACAGAACACCACGTGGAGCAATGATGAGGATGATGGTCATATGTTTCATCCAGCACGAAAGCAGTTCTGAATTTTCGGTCCGAATGAAATTTGGTTTCTCTAAGCAGCAAACACGAAACTATTTTATTTACTTATATAACCGACTCTAAACATAGCTAAGATACACTGGAAACAATAATAATAATAAATTAATAATAACAACAATAAAAAGTAAGATTTGGGAACCAAGGAATCGGTCTTGGCTTTATTCAAGTTACCACATCAGCATTTGCCTGGTGCAAGCGAGGGAAATTATTGAAAACTTCTGGACGGTTGATAGTAGGGGTGTTTTGGGTTCAGAAGTGCGACGTCAATTCCGCAATTACGACGTTACGGAATTCCAACCTTCAAAATTCCGTTACCGGAATCCTTATTACCATTCCGGGATATTCCCAACACACACGAACCTACGACATTCCTAGTCAAACTTCGGAATTATGTCTAAGCTCTAAAGGAAACATTTTGAACAGGAGACCTCATTTATGGCCTTTACAGCATGATAGAGTAGGCTGTTTGAAACTCCTGAAGTCAATTACGACATTTCCAATAGTCTGACATTCGTGAGTTCCGATATTGCGATATTCCGGAATTACAATGTTTGATGTTTCGTTTCCGGTGGGAAGAGAACAAGTGTATGGACGATTTACTAATTCTTCTCCACTGTTCAGCACACGAACTTCGATATCAGGGATTCCGCCAACATTTTCAGTTTGGGGGGGGGGGGTGTTAAGTCAAAATTGGAAGGGTGTAAGTGGAGTTTTGTACGGTTTCTATACATTTTTAACCGTAAAAGTTTTAAAATTGAGGGATGTTCTTCAGAATTGGGGTGTGACACCTCCCACAGGGAGAGGGGGGGTCTGGCGGAATCACTGTTCGTTATGAATTATGTTCTATTTCCAAGAATTTGACAATAAGAAAAATATTCGATTCGAACGCTTGATCGTTAAGAATGATATTCGATTCTGAAAGATCTTTTGATGTGAAAGATATGTAATATTTTGATATATGATTGTTATTAGATTCGTTAGCAATATGAAGCTTCCGAACCCACAGAACCCAATTACCATCAGTGGCGTTTATTTTTGTCTTATTTCTAGAAATCCAATAAAAAAAAAAGCACTAAGACAGAATAAAAACTGCTGAAATCCCTAGAGTCATTCTTTTGTGTATTCTTCAGTATTCATTTGGGTAACAAACGTTAATTCGAATGAACATAAATTTAGGGTTAAATCTTGTCACAGATCTTTCTGCTTTGCTTAACAATCAGACACGAACGAATCAGGAAAGTAAACGATCCGAAAGTAAATTAACGTTCGAACTTAAAAGAATGAAGTTTAAACCGAAGACGAAAAAAGAAACCTAAAAAAAAAAAAAAATAGAACGAAGTGAAAATTCTACCAAAAAAAAAAAGTGATTAAACTATTCCAAATCACCTTAAAATGGAACAAAAGAATTTGTAAAAGAATGCCAAAACTTTCGCGTAAACGGATTTTCAAGAATTTTGTTTTAGAAGACATGAAGAACAACGTTTTTCTAAATGGAGGTTAGAAAACATAGGCGGAGACAGGATTTAACAATTTTACCCAAATAATTCTTCTTGATTGACATTTTGGTGTACTGGCAACACTTTTTTTTTTTTTTTTTT